>CAAKHF010020436.1:3830-14885 GCA_901007745.1 Hippocampus kuda | reverse complement strand
CATTTTGAGACTGTATTCTTAAATATATCAAATATTTGGAAATACTCCCCCCCCCCCCCCATCCCCCTCTCCGATGCCCACCCTACACCTCCTATGTACTGTATCGATCAAGCCCCCCTTAAGCACCGGGAGAAAAACAACTCTTGGGAGCCGTGCCTGAGTTGTCAGCACGTTCCCCACACCATAAAATGAAGGGACAGATGAAGATGGTATTAGTTTCGCTGGATAATTTAAATGAGGCTTTAATTTCATAAATACAAGGAGGACTCAAGTAAAATGTTATCTCTAGTTTGGGGTTGCCGTCCCTTGGCTGTTCAGATGATTCCCAATAAAATAAATTAACTATTGTGGTTGAAACTTGCACGTCACATTCATCAACTTACCAGCCAACACAAATTTAGCCATTTCATTAGACGACTCTGGCTGCTCGGGCAGAAGGCGGTGCAACGCACAACATAATGGAATGGTTTCCAACGCTGAATAAACTTCATTTTCGTTTGCCCGTTGCCCGGTAACGGGATTTTCAACAGTGGATGAGCCCGGTTAGAAACGACACATGGCGTTCGTAAAATAATTTACATTTACATTAAAATAGTGACAATAGTGTTTTGAAATTAATTTAAAACTTTAAAATTAAATTCAAACATTTAATTTGCAGAAATTGTTACTTTTGCTTTACATATGTTGTATTTTCATGTATCGTTATATTCGGACACCAAGAACCAGCAGGTAATTATCCTGTTTCCGTTTCCAGGGGGACCGATTCAAGCAGTGCACACGTCTCGATGAGGCATGTGAGAACGCAAATTAGCGATAACAATTTAAAAAAACATTAGGGCTATTCGCTGTTAAATGAAATGACTTTGAGTTTAAGGCAATGACATGGTGGACTTATTATTTGTCGTTTCGTAAACATTAGCATGTAGCATGCAGTCACTGGCATTTTGCTCGTTGTTGACCTTGCGATAATTTCAGTAGACAGTCCGACACGAACGTTGAATCACTCGGCTAAGCAAAATATGTAATCGGTAATTAGTAACAGTGTCTTGACTATTTGAACGCACTCACAATCTTGGTGGACAATGTCTCTGTGGTTGACGCAAGAGGTCATGAGGCGGTCTCTACGCTCCTGCATCTTTTCGGTCAAATACTGCAGCTCTATAGTGGCAATTTCGGGCAAGAATCCATGTTCCTCCAAACAACTGTTGGCACACATTCGTGGCACAAGGCAAATCAATTCATGGCGGCGTTCTAGTTTAAAGAGTTCCGTGAGGTTCCATTCGCAGGATGCCAATTTGGGATCAGAAGAAACTAACGTTGGCCCGACCCCAGTGGCGGAGTCCTTAGTTCTGGATGAGATACACCACCCCTTAGGCCAAAGTCAGAGGGGGTCCCCTTTCTTTGAGCTCCTGCTGCATTGTGGCTCTCCATCAGATGTGCTTGACCTCAGCCAACAACATGCGCCCACCCCTCAACAACTGAGCAACTGCCTCACACATATGTGGGCCAGCATCAAGAAGATGTCGGATGAGCAGAGGCGATGTGAGCTGCAGCTGATGTTCGAGCATCCTGCATTTGACCAGCTGTTGCGAAACGTCATGGCCAATGTAGGGTCCATGCAATGTGAAGACATGGCGTACTCTCTGTTGGCTATGGTGAATCTCGGTGTGCCTCAAAGGAGCCGTGTGATCCAGCTGTATCTCCGTGCCTGTCAGGTACATAAACATCATGCTAACCTTTGTTTATTCTCCTTCATTTCATTCCAAAATTGTTTACTTGTTGTTCACTGATAGGAGAAGTTGAATGACTTTGATGAGAAGAGTCTATCCATTTTGGCCTCCTGTCTGGCACATATGGAGAGCACCCCCAATGTTGATGCACTGAAACATGGCTTGAGGTCAGCCTTATTAAGTAGTGTATGAGTGTGGTTTGGTATTAAAACAATATTGTGCTCTTTTGTGTTTAAATGGTACCATTCCAGATCATGTCGCATTGTTTTGTTTTGTTTTGTTTTTATGCTACAGGCTGGTGGTTGAGGAGCACCTTCCCAGGATAAAGAATGTTGTGGCTCTCCAGACCGTGATGCGCCTCTTGGGGAAAGATATGTCGCTTGACCTCAAACAGAAACTTGAGGTATCTTTCCCCCTGCTTCTACCTTGAGATTGAAAGCTGAATTTACACAAATCTGTTGTTATTCAGTGATTGCATCCAAAAACAACTTTTCGTTCTTTTTTTTTTGCTGATAAGATTTTTTGCTCAAAAACTACTTTACACAACATTTTTTGGGTGGCTGGGGGGTGATCACTAATCCATTCCATTCCATTGAGTTAAAAAGAAAAACTATTATGATCCCATCAAAAAATGGCGCAAATATTTATTGAAATAACTTGTTCACTTACTGCATTTACTCACATACTGTTTATGGACCTCTACAAACTTGCGGTTCAGCACCTCTTGATTCACATATTCACAGATTTTCTTTTCAACATTTTTTTGAATTTGTGATTGAGGGTAGCAGGGGGAGGGGTAGAATGTTCTCTCTGCTACCCGTCCCTCTCGCTCTTTCCATCCTTAAATTTGCGGAAAATACATATTGAATGTTTATCAGCAGTTTTTTTAGATTGAAATTTTTTCCCCCAATGCATATTTGTATAGCTGCCACTTATCTGCAGAATTTTGCTATTTGCAGGCTGGCCTGGTCCTTATCCCCCCACAAAATATTGGGGTCCACATATTTGAGACAAACATTACAACAGTACACGTATTTACATAAATCTTTAATTATAAAATTTTATACAGTAATTAACATTCATCAATCTTGCCTTCTGAGAGAGGTGAAGAGGCTTGTTTTGGTGGCTCTCAGTTGACTCGTACACATACACTCTACTGCTGGGGGGTTGGCGGTGTAGCGAAGGTTTTTAAATTGGAAAAAAACATGGTGAAGGTAGCACTATGATGTTTATCTTGCCTTCTTATTAGTTGAAACAGGTTTACGGTTTCTTTTTTATCAGACAATGGTCTTTTTTTAACGAAGAGCTGTCAGTTTCGGCTGTCACTTCAGCCTTCGTCTGAGCTGTCACTGCCTCCTTGTGACGTGTCTAAAAAACATCTGACCGGGTCGGCAAACCTTTAAAATAAGGTTCCCTGACCCGATCAAGGCTGCGAACCCTTGCCGCCGTTGAAGCAATGTGTCCCTTGATTGAACGGGGTCTGATGGTAGTAGTCAAGCTTGGGGATGGTCTGTGAAAATCAACTCATCGTTCCGATTAGGCCAAGGTAATTCACGGTTTAACCACGGGGACAAGTACTTTTTCACACAGATCCAGGTAGCTTTGACGAGTTCCCCCGCACCCCATTAATAAATGCCCTGCACATGTTTGTCATGTTAATTTTTAGCACCAAACATTAACCCGAATTAATTGAACTTTCAGCAAAAGGCCTTATCGATGATAGAGCGGTTCACCCTTCCCAACGCACAGTACATGATCTCCACCATGGCCAAGATGGGCTTCTATTCCAAACCGCTGCTGGATATCTGCAGTCAGAGAATTACTGGTATGATCAAGTGTTAATTTCATTTCATTTCATTCCAGTGAACTCATATTAATCATAAAAATTCAACTTCTTGCTTTTGACCAACCTGTTGTACTCGCTTGTGATTTGTGCAGATAATCTCCATGGAGTCCCATTTAACCGACTGTTAAAAGTGCTGTTGGCATGTCGAGAGCTGCGCTATAGAGACTTTAGCCTGCTCACTGGCATCTCGAACTACATTGCCTCCACATTCGATATATGGAGCCAAAAGGAGGTAATGCCCTTTGGTTGATTTCTGACATGATAAAGCTTTTTATTGTTGCTGTTTGAGGTTCATTGTTCTGTTTTAGTAATTGGGTGCTCCCAATATTTTTTAAATGTTTAAGGGAACTTTGTGGGAAAGCCTGTTCCGAAAGGCTTACTATGGACAAACTTAGTTTTGAACCGCGAGGCCACTGTTTATATTCCTTTCTCAGCTTGTAACGATACTCACAAAAGGTAAAACAAACTTGTCAGTCAGATTTGATCCATTAGACAGTTCAGCTCAAAATGGCAATGGTCGAGATGTTTGTGGTCGTCCTTAAAATGTAAACACATCTTCCCTCATTCTTCTCACTTCACTCCAGGTTGTCCTCTTCCTCTCAGTGTTTGAGAGCCTTGCCTTTTGTCCCACTGCACTGATGGCGGCATTTGCCCAAAGAGTCATCACCAATCCAGATACTCTGAGTCTTAAAGACCTTCTCTGTGTCCTCAATGTGTACGCGTCCCTCAACTATTGCGTGCAGCATAACAGAGAGCAGTATGTTCTTTATTACAATTTGATTTCTCAGCCAATACTGCAGTACACAACAACAAACGTTTAGCTGTGTACTACTTTCACGAAGCTGATGCTCTGGTGTGTTGCTCCAGGTTTCTGCAGAGTCTCAGCAAAACTCTGGACTTCTACCTGCCCAGGATATCTAGTTACGAACTGTTAAAGGCTTGTTCTTGTCTGTGCCTTCTTGGCCACTTCCCATCCTTGCCACTGGAGAAACTCCTCCAGGGTGGGACCCTGGAGGAGCTGAGTAGCAGAGGTCTGGGCCCTAGTTGTTAAATCAGCAATTTAAAAACAACCCCCCCACCACCCCCATATAATAATAATTAATCTGAATTTTCTTTACAGCAGCAATGTATCTCAGGAGACAGGAGCAAATGTTTCAGACGGTGCACCTATGCCTCCATCTTGACCAGCCTGTCCTCCCTCGGCCACTGAGTGTCCCCGCAACAATGCTGGGAGAAGTGACATCCAGCGGTCCGCCCGTCAAACAGCATCTCTTGCAGCTTCTGCGACGGTTGTTGTCCGACCAAGCAGAGGTAGCGCTACAGGAAATGGTGGTTGTGGAGAACTTCTACTTCATAGGTAATCAAATATGCATTTATATGATACCGTCTGTTATGATAAATCATATAAACACTGAGAGAAAATAATGTACTGTACTTAATTTGATGTATACAGATGTACTTGCTTAACAGCGTAATTCAGTCTGGAATTATCTTTTATTTTTTCCACTGACTGTTAGATGGTGTGATAACCAAACTTGTGGCAAACCAAACCCCCAGTGAAGAAACACAAGCACAAAGGTAAGATATGTGTAGGAAACTGTCCATTCTGCGGCTGCTTATTCCAGGTCGTGATGCTAGGGCACAAGCTTATTAAACAGAAATGCCCAGACGTCCCTTTTCCTGACACTTGAGTTTGCACCTTTTGGTGTACTTGGAACACCCTTCTTTCCCCGTTCTTAAACGTCACCACCTCGGTTTGCTCATCTGGAGGCAATGTACTGTGCATATTGTCAATGCAATGACCCACATAATCCAGAACCTTGAAGAACTCCAGGCGGATCTCACCACCTCCACCGCGCTGCCACCGAGGAGCTTGTATTATTATCATTATCTTTGTTTTTGGTTGTAATGTGGATGAAAAAAAATCTATTGGGAGCCCCCCAACCCCCATGTCCAATTTCTGCCAATTAAAAAACTGACTAATTTCAGCCGATTAATGGGCTGCTTTAGAATTGAGGTCTTCACAGTTGCCACTTGACATCCCTAACTGCTGTGGCCAGCAACATGTTCAGTTATTAGCGCCCCAGCGACCACCTCACAACCCCAACTCTGGTCGGCCACCCCAACAATGGAGGCCGTGGGTGACCAGACTAACCCTCCAGTGTGATAAGGTGACGGCTCCAAGATGTCTAAGAGAGCAGCTTGTTAGAGTTTTTCAATGTTTTAAATTAAATAAACCTGTGACTACCCTTCTTCCGAATGTACCCCTTAAGTTACAGAAACCCTTTTATCACTGTTCCAGAATGGCAGTTATTTGCCCGCCTTCCTCTGCTTTCTGCTTTGGGACATCTCAACCCCGAGGTCTGCTGGCTGTCAAACTTCGCCATCTAGAGAATTTAGGGTATATTCCAATTATGGTAAGACTTTATTCTGTTTCATTTGCTTGAAGTTTGAAGCTCCTTTTCCCAAATTATAGTATACCAGTGTACTTAGTGATCCCATCCTCTTCAATCCCCAGATAACAGAACAGGAGCTGAAGTCTGAAGAGAAGGCCACGCAACTCCTCACAGCACGAATCTTTCCGGAAAGGCCAGCCCCATGCATGACAATCAGAACCTGATCATCTGTGCCACTGACACTAAGGTTGAAGGTTTGAAACCTCAGCCCAGATGATCTGTGAATATGTTACCAATGGCAGTTAACCCATTAGCGCATTTGTACAATCTCCAATTCCAAAGAAGTTGAAAGCTGAACAAGATACGGACAAAATGCAGACCGCTCGACTGTTGAGCAACTGAAATTGTACATCAAGCAAGAAAAGGAAAGAATTCCACCGACAAAGCTTCAACAATTCATGTCCCCAGTTACCAAACACTTATTGAATGTTGTTAAAAGGAAAGGAATTGTAACCCCGTGGTAAACGTGCCCCTGTCGCAGCTTTTTTTGGATTGTGTTGCAGGCATCAAATTCAAAGTGAGTGACTATTTGGGGGAGGGGGCAAATCACAGTATGAACATTAAATATCTTATATTTGGTATATTCAATTGAATACTGTATAGGTTGATAAGGATTTGCAAATCATTGTCAAGCCATCCATCACAGGTCTCGAGACAAACTTTTTGCACTGGTTGGTCTTGTGCACCCAACTTTTCTTCTTTGGTATATTAGCACAAAAGTTAGGTGCAGCCATTTTTCCCTGTGCGTCGCATTCAACACCGTAGTTTTATAGGTTCACCCATTTTTTTGGGACAAAATTGCTGCAAATATTAAACATTTAGTACAATGGTGTGAAGAAACACCTTTCTCCCGCACCCCTCGAAAGGCTGGCGGCACCGGTGCAACCTCTTATGGGGTTTTTTTTTTCAGTGTACCATTGTGAAACAAGGCTGCCTGGGCACCCAAATCGCTCTCAGCCTAGAGACATGCATGTGTGTCCTTTATCCTATCCGGGGTCGGTTCAGGGGGGGCAGCAGTTTTAGAAGGGAAGCCGAGACTTCCCTTTCCCCAGCCGCTTTGTCCAGTTCTTCTAGGGGGAATACTAAGGCATTCCACGGACAGCTGGGAGCCACAGTCTCTCCAGCATATCATGGGTCTTCTTCGAGGGCTCGTCCCAGTGGGACATGCCCGCAACACCTCACCAGGGAGGCGTCCAGGAGGCATCCTAACCAGATGTCCGAGCCAGCCCATCTGAGCCCCTCCCGGAGATCCGCGTTTCACATCCTTTCCTCTATGGGAGTTGCCTGGACAACCTGCAGAGGAAACTCATCTCGGCTAATTGTATCCAGGACCTTGTTCTTTCAGTCACGACGAACAGCTGGTGATCATAGGCGAGGGTAGGAAGGTAGATCAACCAGTAATGTGAGCGCTTTGTCTTTTGGCTCAGCTCCCTCTTCACCATGACGGACCGTTACAGAATATAAGTGTCGCGCTGACCTGCCTGTCGATCTCCCGGTCCAGCCACTCCTCACTCAAGATTATCATCCCTGATCTGGCACTTAACCCTTTTCCTACAGAGGATCCTGCTTTCAGATTTGGAGGTGCAAATCATTGCGTTCTGTTTTTATTCTACTTTTATTTTGTTTTATTCAACGTTCCAACTTCATTGGAATTTGGGATCGTATGATGTATTCAAACCGGGATGTAGACGGAAAGCTAACATATTTAACTGTCAATTAAAATACAGGGTGTCCATAAAGTCTCTTTACCATTTCAAAAATTTATGAAAAATGCAATTGATTAGATATTTTATTCAGATTTGTTCTATTGTATTCAGCATTTATTAAAGGTTTTTTTTTTACCTCTTTTAATTCACTTCTACATGGTCACCATTCGTTGCACGAAGCACATCAAGACGGTCCTCGATTTCTTGCCATGTTCGCTGTAGCATAGCCTCATCAATTGTGGCAATGGCATCAGTAATCCTTTGCTTTAGGTCAGTAATGTCCCTTATCTTTGTTCGATACATGATATTTTTAACATAGCCCCATAGAAAGCAGTCCAGGGGAGTGATATCTGGTGAACGTGGTGGCCAAGGAATTGGCCTATCCCTTCCAATCCACCGGTCTGGAAATGTTTGATTGAGGAACCCACGAACATGCAGCCCCCAATGTGGTGGTGCAGCATCTTGCTGGAAAATGATGGTTGGTTGAAGGTCATTCAGTTGTGGTGTCACATATTCAGTTCAAAGGTCAAGGTCAACATTTGCAGAAATTGATGTCTCAAAGAAAAATGGACCAATTATAAACAAACAAACAGGATCCCTGAAACACACAAATGCAGTGTGATAAAAAAAAAACCTTTAATAAACACTGAATACAATACAATAGAACAAATCTGAATAAAATATCGAATCAATTGCATTTTTAGTAAATTTTTGAAATGGTAAAGAGACTTTATGGACACCCTGTACTATGGGCCTGTAACTGATTTCTGCTCCAGTTTCTTGTGCAGATTTTAATGATGTCATGTCCCGTATATATGCGACGGGCTGATGGTTGCAGCCAATAAAATGTGTTCTTGCACTACTTTTGCACAAAGTGTGTGCGTAGCAACAGTTTTGAAGCAGCCTCATTTGCAAAAGGCAGGAAACTTGTGGTACAAACAGGAAACTTTGCATGCTGTGTTGTCTTAAAAGAGATTTTGGTATATAACAATTCTTTGATCTTCCTCAGTACTCAGAAAACAAACTGTTGCTTCAGTTTCAGCAGAAAGAAAAATCCTCAAAATGAGGTCATTGCAGTATTTAAGATAAACTCATTTTTAAGGCTTGTAAAAAGGTCATTTGGTGATGAGAACAGGAAGGGGGGGGGGGCATCTGAAATTGTGGCTACCGAATTTAAAGAGAACCCCCGAGTGTGGTTATTTTTTTCTTGACACCACCACCTGTTTCAACCACAGGGGGGTCTTCCTACTACAAATGTATGAATGAATGTAAGATGCAGGAAGGTTTTTTTTTGTATTTTGCACAATCTCAGCTGTAGCTGCTGTAACTCAAAGAAATTGCCTAAATTATAAACCAAGCTTGAAGAAGGCACACATTCATAAAATAGGGCAGTTGACTATAGAGCAAATCAAAAGTACAGTTGTTGAGTGTTGCGAAAGCCTCTTTCCCTCTCACGCTGGCTGGTGCCTCTAGGTTTGGTGTTTATGTAGTCGTTTTGGAAATCTTCCTGCCTCACCTTGACCTGCAAACATGTCAAAAGAAAAAATAAATAAATATACTGCACCCAAGGCTCACATGGCAGATACTGTAGATATGCCAAAAAAATAACACGATGCGGCCATTACACCTAAAGTTTACATATAAGAAAATGGATTCAGTCGGGTTTTTTTACAAATTATTTTTATCCATTCAGGTGCTATCTCCCGGTCTCTCTTTTAGTCCATCCCTACGGTGTTGTAACTTGTCTTTAGTTTACATGCTGTCTACTTATTTGGATGCGACTTACCCTGTTGACCACTGCGATAATGGTGATAATGATGCTGTAGACACAGAGAATTCCAAGCACAGTGATCCAAATCCAGAGGTGTCCATTGCCCTCTTTTGTTGTCCCACTGCTGCATTTGTGACCTAAGAGAACCATTTGAATATGTGCAGTGTGCTGAATGTGCTGAAGTGTTTTCTGCTTACCCTCGACATGCACCAGAATCCCCACAGCGCTCATCCCTGTTTTCAAAGGAGGTGGGAATGTGACCGTGCCCTCACACCTGTAGAGTCCGCCATTTTTGGCCATCTCTCCTGTCAGGACAAAGCTGACTGATGTGTTGACCTCACGTATCATCAAGTCAGCACTTGGGTTTGGTTCACAATCCACCATCATTTTGTTGGAGTTGCACTTTCGAGTGTGAATCTCTTGTTCATCTTTTCGAAGCACAAATGTCAGATCCTCACCAACCAGCATCGGACACGGGACATAGATTGTGGCCGAGTCATGTTTACACACGGCTTGTAGTTCATCTGTTGAGGAAAATGTCATTGTGATCCACAATTTTTCATCCTGACACATTGCCGCCACAGCCCACTCTAGCTTGAGTCAATGCTCAGAAATTACTCTATTACTGGTAGTTGGAATGAGTCATTCCAGTATGAATAGTAGTTCCAATGAAAGCCTGTGCAGTACTTACATTTGCAGGGACACATGCTCTGTATTGGGTTAGCCATAGAGATCATGGACCCCAAGATTATCCGAATCACCCAGGCCGTCATTTAAAACTTAAGCGGTGGGAAGAATTTGCCTTGTCTTGTTCCCTCAATTCACAGTGGCAGTTTGTCTTCAAGACATCCTGTGACTGCAAACGCCTCCTTAAGTTTCCTCTCTCTCCTCGTGTGACCTATGACCTACGTCACGAGCGCGCAAACATGCAAGGTCAAGAGCTCCACAGATACACAAATGTACATTTTGGTTTTTCAAGTGTGATACCTTACTTTGAAGAGTACTGTTGTGACTTATCAATCGTGTCTCTATCTTGTGCAATGCTATGTTCCCTGAAAAGGTCAAACTGTGTGTTTTTCTCTGAAACAACTGATTCTGTGGTTTCATTACCTGATGGTAGAAAGAAGAAAGCTCTCAAAACCTGTAAATTGTGATCCAATTTCACTTCATGGTCTACAGTTTCTTCTTCTGAAGTGTGACCACTGGAACATTTCTGCTTTGTTTTTGGTGATTTATTCTTTTGTATGTTGTTGTTTATTCATTCATTCATTCATCTTCCGAACCGCTTCATCCTCACTAGGGTCGCGGGGGCGCTGGAGCCTATCCCAGCTGTCTTCAGGCAGTAGGCAGGGGACACCCCGAATGTTTATCTATTTTTAATTTTTGTTTATGTATTCTGTTGAATGTCTATCGCAATACAGTGGAACTCCTCTACAATGAAACCTACATGAGCGAAAATACCCCCTAGTGTGAAAAAATCTTCGTGCATTAACACCATTCCCACTTTCATGCCCCCGATACAACGACCCCCCCCCCCCCCCCCCCC
>CAAKHF010020434.1:3703-14224 GCA_901007745.1 Hippocampus kuda | reverse complement strand
TATCTATCTATCTATCTATCTATCTATCTATCTATCTATCTATCTATCTATCTATCTATCTATGTATGTGTGTATATATATATATATATATGTATGTGTGTGTATATATATATATATATATATATGTATGTGTATATATGTGTATATATATATATATATATATATATATATATATGTATGTGTATAATATGTGTGTGTATAAATAATGTATATATGTGTGTGTCGTGGAGCAGAGTTTTCATCATTTTGTGTCTGTCGCTGAAGTGAAAGTAAACCCGCTAAATATGCACCTCGAGGCATGCTCATCATGCATTTTGCATTGGAAGGGGGAGGGGGAAGGTCAAACCGAGAAGTCAGAAAAAGTTAGCGGTGTGTGCACTTGTGCACACGACCCACATCCCTGTTAAGGAATGTGTTAAATCACATATCTGTCTCAAAGTCCAGAGATGATGCATTTATGAATGGAGTCATAAATAATAAAATATTCTACTCAGAGGGAAAAGTATTTTGTCCCGAAAAAGAAGTTCAACTCACCTCTTTGAATTCCTGCATGGCTCACAGATCTTTGTCCAGCTCTGGCAGCGCTACGCTTAAACCAAACTAATTTAGTTCTTGAGGTAAATTGCAATCCCAGAGTCACTGGATTAAATCCTTACGGTGTCAAAATGGTCCGCTTGATGGACTGACACGGTGCCTATTACAACCGGCATGTCCCTCTCCCCATCGGGTACTAATAACCTACTTTCACAACTTGTCAGATACACACAATGCAAGCGCATTGTGCATTGATGGAAACCAGCGTGCCACACATTTTTTCTTTTTTTTTTTTTTTTTTTTTATACTGCATGCAGAGAGATATTTTATTCATGAATTCACGTTGATCACCAACATTCAACAATGACATTGATTTGCATATAAATTGGCATGGAGATGCCGTAGCCTCCAAATTGCTTCATTGAGAAAACGCTGAAGTAAAGGAACTATTGTGAGGCGATTTTAAGACGAAATAACATTACAGTTGTACGCGCCGGTTATCAAGCTTCTGTTTTTCTCTGGTTTTTGTTGCGCCGGTGTGGTTGTCGCGTCCACCTCGCAGCGGAGAGCAACGTTTCCGTGCATGTGAGCATTCGCACATCCTCTACCTGAGGATTCCTTGGACCGCAGTGAGCGACATCAGACGTTCACGCGGCGGGCCAAAGCGGTCTCACACTTGTCCAAAACCCGAGACCAAAAAAAAGGTTTCCATGATGTTGATAAGTCACAAGAAGATTCAAACTGGCTATCCATCAAAACAGAATACATGAATAAAATCAGCGCTATCTTACTTTCATTTTTTGCATACGTGTGATTTTTAACTCTTTCATTCCACAAGACGTACTTGTACGTCATTTTAAAATTAGGCCCCGCCTACCAAGGACGTACTTGTACGTCTAAGTCTTTTTTTTGTGTCATAGAGAGGAGGGTCTGATGCAATCTGTGAATGAGAATAAGCCATTTGCATTGTAAATAGAGCGTTCCGCGAGTCGTCTGCGTTAGTGGTGAGTGTTGAGTGCATGTGCGTCAAACTGTAGTAGGAAAACGAGTGCGCACCCTTCCACTAGAAGAGAAACTAAAACTGGAAGGGAAGTGGGAGTGTTACGTTTGTAGCTTAACCCTTTCGGGACAGTGGTCACTTACAGTGGACAGCTTATCAGGTTAAGGGTGCATGAAAGCGTTCAACTTGTGCGGGAATAAAAGAATGAGTATCGAAATGTCATCCATCTTGATTGTTTTTTCTTGCTTTTTCTTTTTCTGACACGAAAGGAGTTTGAGATGTTCAACCAGCGGCTTGGTGACGTCTCCAGACATGTGCGCATCCCACTGCCTGTGTCCAATGTCCTGTGGGAGCACTGCATCCGCTTGGCCAACAGGACTCTTGTCGAGGGGTAAGACAGTCATTTCATTTGGACCATCTCAAGAAATATTTGCGGTGACTGTTTGAACCCATGTCAGTCCAGCCAAGCTGTACTTTCGATCACCAGCCCCCCAAAACACCAAAAAAAAATCTCCGTCTCATTCCATTTTTCATTTAGAGCTCCACAATAGAATGTTTCTCATCATCAGATTTCTTCGAGGAAATGTTCCGAGAATACATTTGTGATTTGTGCTATGCGCAACTGTCAGCGTTTCCAAGAAAGCCTGCCGATAGGACAAAAGCGAACGCAGCATTTACATATGTTGACATCCACATCCAAGAATCATCCCGAAGATGATGCCGTCATGCGCCTGGACGAACGGGCACACAACCGCCTGTATGTCCAGCTCGTGCCAGAGTGGTGCCGACTCACTTTGCGGAGATCCTTTGGGATGACGCTTTCACAAAACAACTCGACATTCATCCCGTCTCGCTCGTTTTGCTCTGCTGCCGTCTCGTCCGGACTCATCGGGGAATCGCATGACGCGGGCCACTCGTACTAGCTGTAAAATGTTCTTGACACATCCCTTTGCAATGCATGTCATCACTTTTTTGCTTGTCAGCACCAAGTAGGGCTTTTGATAGGTGACAGGAAGGGCCTGTGCATGTTTTTCTATTTTTATTTTTTTAAACGCTACCTGCGTCCTTGTGGTTGAGTGGACGTGCGGAGTGGTTTGTTACATCGGAGGCGTGCTGAAGCGCTCTCATCTTTCACGGCACAACTGGGTCTTTACCAGCTTGATGATGATGTGAGGCTGCAGTCAACCTTATTTTGAAGGGCTAAAAAAAAAATAAAAATAAAAAAAACAGCACTGAGTGGATTGGTGACATAAGAATCTTGATTATTGCACACATCCTCATTGTCTACCCAATTCCTGTTTTTCTCTGCTCACCTTTCTCTTCGCATTTTTCAAAAAAAAAAAAAACCCCAAAAACAAAACAATGCTGCAAATGTTTTGTTTATTTTCTTCCTGTATATATTTAAAACGGTTAAGGTCACCATTTGGTTCCATCCATTTGCCCTTCAGCTGATCAAAGCTCTTCCTCGAGCAGGCGTTAAAAGGGCGTCTGCTGATCGAAGATAGCAAACACTCGGTGATGCTGGCGGCAAGGCCAAAGTCATCCTGACTTATTTTAACTTGAGAAGATAAGGCCGCAGTACCTAAACGCGGATCATGTTGCTGGCGCCAGGCCGTGGCTCATCATGAAATTATAATTTCCTCTCCTTGTCTCTATGGCACCTTTTCCACTAGCTACATGGTACAGTTTTGACGGCAGGTAGCGTTTGCGTTTTCTTTCCAAACTTAAAAAAAGAAAATTCATAAAGTGTTAGCTTGGCTCAGAAAAGACGATTTATCTGCAGAGGAATCCGAAACACACTTTTTTTAAGTTTTCTTCACTTCAGTCTTCACTCTCGCTCTCGCGGTTCTCCAAACAGGTTGCAGTGTGTTTCGAGTCAACCGGAATGAAATAATCCATTCAACATTGTCTGTCTAAAACAGCAAAAAGGTTCAACCAAACCATATATGCTTTGCACAAAAGCTTCATGCTAACGTAAAATGTGAAGAAGAAAACAAGGAAATCAACATTTTTAATGCGCTAATTATAAATCTTTAGCTCGGATAGGCTCTAGCACCTGAAAACCTAATACAGGAGAATATGGGTTGGTGGCTACCTAATGTTAAGTTCAACATTTTCCTTCCTTGGGTTTAATCGTCTGCATTTACCCCATTAAAAGAGCAAAATTGGAATTGTCATGCACTCAAGCGCAGCCCGTCCCAAGTTTGGCTAATGTCAGCTTTCTAATGAGATTCAGCGGCAAGTTCCAAGCACCATTTGGCTTGTGGCGCCTCCGCGGCACAAGAGGGCCTGTGATCTGCAGCTTGAAAAGGAACGTAGCGCCTTGCCATCTGGCAACGCCAACCGCGCGAAATGAGGCTGGCGAGCCCGAATATGGGGTCTGCCCACGATGGCGCGAGTAAAATAATGAAACATTCTCCGGCGGCCAGACACGACAACATGTGATTTCCTGCCCCTCTTTTGTAGCTATGCCAATGTGAAAAAATGCAGCAACGAAGGTCGGGCCCTAATGCAGCTGGACTTCCAGCAGTTCTTGATGAAGTTGGAGAAGCTGACTGACCTCAGACCCATTCCTGATAAGGAGTTTGTCGAAACCTACATCAAGGCCTACTACATGACGGAGAATGATATGGAGCAGTTCATCAAGAACCACAGGGTGAGGCATCATCGGCAGTCATTTGGAGAATTTTTTTTAACCTTATCGACAAATGACCTGGCCTCAAGAAGAAAAACAACACACCACCACCCCTCTCAAATTTCAAAAAAATAATAATTTAAAAAAAACACCCTTTCTGCTTTGCTTTTCAGGAGTACTCCATGAAGCAGCTCGCAAACCTGGTGAACGTTTGTCTGGGCTCCCACATAAACAAGAAAGCCCGCCAGAAACTTCTGGCTGCCATTGACGACATTGACAGACCCAAGAGATAGACCGCACCCAAATGGACCAAGCGGCGTGAGGAGATGAACAGTGGAATCCTCTGACATGAACCACCTGCTTCGATGGATGTTACTTCAAGTTCACATCTGTACCACAACGCTTATCAACCTCATTGTTTTATTTTATTATTATATATATTTTTATTTATCATAACTTCACTGCCGTTTTCTTCCTTCAGTTAACGACAACTGGAATTCACCGTGTAATAAATGAGATGAGAACTGTGTAGCCGTTAAAAAAAAAAAAATCACATGATGTTTATGAATTATTTTTTTTTAGATGATGTTTTACTTGTTTTTCGTGCACTCCAGCTAATGAGAACTAGATAGTTGTGCCTGACTGGCTCCCGCTTGTTTTCTTGTTTGTTCTGTTCAAGAATCTTGAATCGAATCGTAATTTACAGTGAGATTGTATATCTGCACCATCTAGAATTGACTGTGTTCGTTATTATGTGCGAATGACGTGATTAGATTATGAAATTGCAATGGAATCCCGCAAATGCAAAAAAAAAAAAAAAAAAAAAAATCCATAAGTGTATATATTCCTGATCATGTGTCGTCTTCAGAGGAGAATATTACAAACGTGAATGTTTTCACCAACGTCTGTATTTATTTGTGGCTCTTTGTCTTTGGTGTTTTCTATCACAACCGGAATGCCTGCTGGTTTTATCATGTAATGCATCAAATGAGACAAATGCAAATCGTTCTTAACCATTTAGTGATCTGTCAGAGATGGAGGAAGGTTCAAACCACAATAATGGTACCGTAATAAACACAGAACCCATGTACAGTGCGTGCGTGTTCATTATTGAACTGCCTCACATTGGGCTGCTCCTACTCAAACGTGCTTTTCTTCTGTCATGAAGTCATGAGCAGCTGCGCATGTTATTTGGGAAGCGCCCCGTGATTAATTGAAGCAGGACGAGAGCAGTGGACACGATACGAGAACACGCATCACACGTGGAACTTTGCTTTCTTCTTCCACGGGTTGCTCTCCACCCACGCAGTGTGTTTTGTCTTATCGGGCTGAAAACGGGAAGAGGCGTGCGTGTATTGACTTGCAGAGGTCATCACAACCATTCTGACGGAGAAGGCCAATGCATGATTCATGGCGCACATCTTGAGCGGCTCACCAAGTCGTCGCCTGTGACCCTCATGCGCTCAGTCTATACTTGGGCAAATATCTTGAGATACTTGCGGCACTTCCCCCACCCATTTCGTCGTCAGGGCTCGAAGTTCAAGAGAATATAAAGGGATGGCTTTTGTGCTTTCTTTTCAGCAATAACGCATTCAGCTTGTTTGCTATCTGGGAGTTTGTTTATTTTATTTGCACTCTGGCGTCCACATGTATTCCGCACGGCACAAATGGGCCATTTTGGTCCAGATTTTCTGCCAAAAAAAAAAAAAAAGATGTGGTGGACCAGGTTAAGGCCTGCAGGCCTTGAATTTGACGTGATATAAAAGTGTCACCAAATAGCATGCGCATGCCTTTGTGGATGGCCCTCGCATAGCTTTTCATCATGCCCCTTATTGGTTTAACTATGGCCTGTTAAATGTGAATATCTGACCTTTATACTAACTGAAGCCACTAAACAAGCTGTTGAGAGTGAGAAAATGATGTATAGTGTCTCGTACACAAGTTCAAGTTAGACACAGACACAGCTCTGGTTAATGAAATCCACATTGTTATTTATCTGTATTTAAATAACTGAACGCCGGTAATTCCCTATCTTGTTGACTGGCATCAGAGATGAAGACGGCTAATTGGATGTGCTGCTTCAACTGTGAAAACAGCGCCTCGAGATCGTTGTTCCAGCAAGCAGCCACTGCTAATTTGCTGCCTGACTACCTGAGGTAGGGCGGAAAAAATGTTGTCTGCGCCGTGACACGAGCAAAGTGGTGAGAGCGCTTGAACGTCGGCGCTGCACTCGATGCTGACAACGTGAGAAAACAATTCAGGTTCAACTGGATAAGAAATTCCTTCGTAATGGTTAATCGGGAGTTTTTCCCACCTTTAAACAGTTTTTTTCTTTTTTTATTTATAAACCATAAGCAACATATTTTGTCCACCGTAATATTCTCTACATGATGTTGAGTCATCTTTTTATGTGCTTAATTTGGTATACAGTAGCTTTTTGAACCGATTTTATTCGATTCTGTATGTGTATGTAATGAAGTCTTTCTCACTTTCTCAACAGCCTAAATTTGCAGCTCCAACCATTTTTTTTTAAACTGAAGAAACACATGACTCACATCTGTGAATGAAGGCAAGAGCGAGTAAAACTCACGTAGGCGAATATGAATCGCTCTATTAGGCCGCTAAACAAAACAAGAAATTCTTCACCAATAATAATTCTGCATAATAGTCAATGTCCTGACCTCTTAATTCTCATTGCAAACAGAATAATAGAGGCAACAAATAGCTGCGCGGTTCATTTGTGTTCTCATTCAGCCATCTATTTTCTTTCATGCTTGTCCTGACTGGGTTCATGAGTGAGCTGTCGACTTTGGGCGAGAGGCTGGGTGGACCCTGGATTGGTCACCAGCCAAAATTGGGACACATATTGAAAAGACAAACTCACTCTCACATTTATTATTAAAAAAAAATCATATACTTAAATTAGGAATTACAGAGAAGTGAAACCTCAGAGTGACCGAGAAGTGGTTTGTATTTCTAGCAGATGGCAATGTAATGAAAGCAATACATCATCATATACTAAACTCTAAGGTCGTGTACCAAATCTCATCATGTGTGGAAAATGTGCTTCACAGCCAGAATTACCATATAGACCAAATATTTCACACATCAATTTATGCAGAGTCATCTCATATTATTTTTATCAATTTTTTTTTAATGTGTGCATGTTGTACGCATCATCATGGCAAGGCCGGCCATGCTCTCCAGTATTACCGCTGAAGGAAGCTTGAATCCATGTTGGCTACATGGAGGCAGTATAATACAGAATAAAGAGAACGGGTAAAAACTCCACAATAAGATTGAGCAGAGGGTAATGAATGAATAATACATGACTATGAATATTGTTAGCTCAGCTTTCTGGTAAATGTGACTGTGTATTCGGGTGGTGACAGGCATACAAAAATGGCAGAATTGGACAATGCGTATGACGTAAACGATTTACGCCCCGTGTATCATCAAACATGGCGGAACCGGTTATAGTTCTGGCTATTGTGCTTCGATTAACACTTCAGTAACGTAGTAGTAAAGGAAAAACTCGGGCTCGGTAACTCGGGCTCAACATTGCAGTCCATGTGAGCTATGGCTCCATTATTTGTACTTCAGTATTTACGACCACTGCGCGATCTCAGGCGCAAGGTTACCAAGTACGGCAATATACTACGACCAAAATAAACACAAAATAAGCACATTTTACATTACGTAGGTGTATTTCAAACATCGATGGAAAAGTTAAAAAAAAACATTTAGGTACAAATGTAAAATATAAAATTATTCCATATTTATTCTTGAAAATACATATTTCAACTTCAAAGTTTCCTGTGATTTTTGTCCCATTGTGGGTAATATACTTTGTTCTGAGGCGTCGTGGATGCATGTTCGACCAAGTGTAAATCAATGGCGCAAAAGGGTCGGGACGGCAGACCACAGAGCTGGGACACCCGACGTTCTCGCAGTCTTGACTGGAACGAGAGGCACAGGGGGTGCCGGTATCGGTATTGGCGTTCGTGCTACTGCCACATTTGATTAGGAACACCTGTTTGCTGCTGCCGTAAAAGAGGACCAAAACACGACGCACAAGACTGAATTTAGGACATTTAGCATCTCTGTATAAAGTATGAAAAAGAAAGAGTAGTAAATAACCTGGGGGAAAAAAGGGAGACGCTTGAAACAATTCCAGCCTGGAGGTGACTTGTGAGACGACAATTTAACAAAAGGCAGGTATTACTTTAGAAAACCTGGTCGACGTGCATTTCTTTTATTTTGGTCCTGATTCTTTTAACCTTCATGGTGCAGCATCATATACATCTTTTTGCAAACTAAATTTATTTATTGTGTGAATGCTGAGAGGTGCCATAAACTCCCCTTAATGGCTTTTTACGTGATATTCATTTTAGTGAGGTACGAGTAGTATTTGTGTCAGGGTCTCTCTGGCGAACTGTTTAAAAAAAAAATACATAAATAAATTCCAATTTATCGAAACATATTATTTTGGATGGTGACAGCCTTTGGCACAGCTCAGTACACGAGGTCAGCAATAAACTACACAGTTCACTGTCTGTGAGAAACAAATTGATGCTCAGGGCTTACTGGTTTTCTCAGCTGCAGTCATTCCTCATTTCTCAGTCTCTGCACAATCAACTGCAATGTTAATCTTAAATCAATGATGAGAATTTCATTAAGAAAAACAAAAATAAAATAAATCTGCCAGTGAAATCTGTCCTGTTACATCATTGAGTGTAAACAAATCAATCCAAGTTCATTTTTCTATATAGTTGGTCCAAATGTTTTCACCAAGATTGCCAGAGGTGTTAGATGAGTTTTATTCCAGCACCATGCTGACCTAGTAGTTAGTATATTGGCTTCACAATCCTAGGAAAGGTTCTGCGTTCGAACCTGCTCTAGCCATCTTGTACGTTCTCCCCATACCTGATGGCCGTCCTCTACTTTCTCTCGCATTCCTAAAGCACGCATGTTCAGTTCACTGAAGTACAAATTGGGATTGCTCACGTCCTCTCACCTGAAGTCAGCTGGCGTGGGCTCCAACTCGCGTTCAACTTCCTATTGCACTATTGCAGAGTGTAAACAGCGTACAGTGAAATGCGTGATAAATGATGTACATTATCCCAGTTTATTTTTAATCTAAAGTTAGTTTCTTGCAATTTATCTTCGAGGAGCTGCTCTGGAGCGTTGCTACACACTAACAAAAGATTTATCTTGATCTTTCTTCCTAGTATCATGAACACTAATGGCACTAAATAGCTGCTGCCACCATCAGCATCCCGGTTCAAGTCATTAACCTTTGGTAGAATGTGGGCAAAAAACAAAACAAAACAAAACAAAAAAACCCCCATCCAATTTGGCCAGTGCTGACAGACACCCCCAATTCCCCGGGCACCCACGGCTGGGTGAAACACCCTGAACTGCCCCAAGCGCACTAAAAATCATAGGCGTATGTCATGACATTACAAGATGATTCTTGATTCTATTAGATGAAAAGTAACTTTTGTTATGCTTAGCTACTATTGATTTTGCTGCTTTCATCTCAGTTCAGAAAGGGCGTTTGGCTTTGATTAATAAAAATCCATATCTTATCGCTCGACAGCAATCTAGAGAACAAGTAGCCATTATGCCTTTTGCCCATGTGGCTTAACTCTGTCCATGTCAATCAAATAGACAATGTTGTAGCATGTTTAATTGTTGTTGTTTTTTTTTTTAATTGGTCTCATTCAGTTTATTCCTGTGTTTTGTTTTTTTTTTCTTATTCAGTGGCCTGACTCTCCTCAGTCTTCACAAGTTCCGCGCTTGGCATGGGGAGGACTTTATCGTGTAGTTTGCAAACAGTACGAAAGAAGGTAAGGCTACGTCATCCATTATATATATATATATATATGTATATATATATATATATATATATATATGTATATATATATATATATATATATATATATATATATATGTATATATATATATATATATATATATATATATATATATATATGTATATGTATATGTGTGTTATAGAAAATATATGATAACCTTATATTTGGCCTTTTTCCTGAATTTTTTATATATATATTTTTTATACAACTATTCCTGAAATAAACAAAAAACACAAAACATACCAAAACCCTCCGAGAAAAAACGTAGACGGTTGGGAAAAACTCACAATTTGATAAACACTCCTTTTTCTTCATTTCTGTCACATCCACTTGGGGACTGAGAATGCCTCGGGTGTGTCATTCATCTGCTGTCTCGTAGAATCAGATGGATATGGCAAATCCACGCTCTCCTTCCAGGCATGGTAATATGTTCATAATATCAAGCTTTAAATAATGATCATACAGGGAACGTT
>CAAKHF010020424.1:0-11168 GCA_901007745.1 Hippocampus kuda | reverse complement strand
TTTTTTTTGTTTTTTTTTTTTTTTTGTTTGGGGGGGGGGGGGGGGGGGGGGGGGGGGGCAGAAATGTCGCCGGGGCGATGGGAACCAAGCGTTTATGTACAACAAAGCTCAGAGAGGAAGAGGAGGAGGAGGAAGGTGGGATGTGTGGATTAGGGAGTGCGAAGGGGACGTAGCGATCAGGCAAGATGAAGCTGAAATTGATGAATGGATATTGAGGTCTGGGGGGGGTGAAGCAGGGAGAACATAATTACGAGTTAAAGAGGTTAAAAGGATGTAACAGGAAGCAAATGTCTATGTAATGTAGCATATGCAAATGAAGACAGCTCATTAGCCAAAGCTCTGCTCAGTGCCTCCTTGACACAACATTGATGCTAGCATGCACATCGGTGTTCTAAAGGGAATCAAAAGGGGGGGAATATGGAAGGAATGTTTTGCAAATATGCTTTCGTCACTCGTTCATCTGTCAGCCTCAGAGCCACCTCCGCACTTGTGGAGGTAATTTGTCTGAGAGGAGGTGGGCGGCGGAGAGCCCTCCTCACCGCTTAGCATCCGTCAGCAAATAGCAAAACAAACAGGCGGGCCAGCCAACCAAACAAACGCAGCCCTTTAATTACACTTTGTTTGCCTTGTAATCATCTCAAAAATTGCATTGACCGTCTTAAAATTGCTTGAAACTTTGAAACCATGCTAATACTGAGTCAGTTCAGTGCAGTTGGCAGCTACATGAGGACAATTTGGCAAGAAAAAGTTCCGACCGATTAATCGGCTGATATTAGTGCTTCCATCATCGACAAAAATCGGCTTTTTTTTTTCCAACACATCAACACAGTACAACATAGGACAAAGATTAACAACATTCAATCACCCTCTTCCTTCCTGACTGGATCCAGCCTGACCTGGAATATGCAAAATTGCTTCAAATTAGCAGTCACTGAAATGCATTCTTTAAACACTACCATTTCTCACCCAAATGCAGACAAACATTCATTACATGAAAATGGTGTGTGTGTGTGTGTGTGGCGTAAAAAACAAACAAACAAACAAAAAAAAATCCTCCCTAAATTATATTATATAAAACATTGGAAAGAAACTGAAGAAAAAAATCCAACCGTATATGCTGTCAAATCCTGGATTATTAACGGCGGCAATACAGAACGTCCCCGGGTGAAGGAGATTTTGTTGTGGGGGTGATGTGTTATTTTGCGCATCTCATCATTGATTTCAATGATCGATTGGCAAATTATGACATTACAAATGATCACCGATTCTGCATAACGCAAAAAATAAAAAGCCAGCCAATCAATTTTGTATCAAGTCTCATCATTTATCAGTCAGTTTACATACTCTGGCGTTATGTAAGTTTATGAGCACAACTGTGTATATATATTTTTTAATTCATTGCCCAATTAATCCGTTTTTGGAATTTTATTCTGCCAAATAACTGGATCAGCATTGGGTTCAAAAGATCCATATCGCAGAGCTGCCAAAAGACAGACTTTGACTTCTGTAACAATTTGTACACATTTCCATATTTTTTACATGTTGTCAAGAACATTACCGTGTTTTTGCAGCGTATTATGATAAAAAGAAGTCTGCATTGTTAAAGCTATGATGTTTAGGAAAAAAAAATCCCAAATGTTGCTAAACCTACCTCTGAATTCATAAATATTGCTAAATATAATTCCTATTTTACATTATTGTTATAATATTATTATGATGATGAATACTTGATGTGCGAGAGGAGAAACGAGGGTGGAATCACATTCCGTGCAAAAAAAAAAATTCCCACCTCATTTGTTAAAGTTTACCTGCATTTCTGATTTAAAAAGTTAGTACCATTTTGTTGAGCAGTGTAATTTGAAATCATGATTATTTCAAAATATTTTGTTTGCGCAGTGACCTCCAGTGATTTTAAAGGCACCTTAATAAAGACAAAGAAATAAAATTATTGTTTACAATTACTTTACTGGAGAAAATATGAACAATTTCACAAGAGGCTACTTACTGACATTTTCCATTCACAGCAAAATTTGACAAATGCAAATTATGAAGCCATTTGCTTGACGACATTTCAGACCGATTTGCTGCGGCGACCCCTGACGAGACAAAACCGAAAGCTGCAACATTTGCAAATCTCGTGTGTGTGAAATACTCCCAAAGTGCCGGCCCGTGTAATTCCCTCCCAAGACCCTTTGAAGCATGACATGGCTCTTTTGTGGCCCCGTGTCATGACAGTGCCGAGGGAGGAAGCGCAAAGCAGGTGATGAGGCGCAAAACAAAAGCGGGCCGACACAAGAGAGAGGAAGGGAATGAAGATATGGCGAGACGAGCTTAGCAGCAAATAAGAAGCGGATTAGTGGGGGGGCTCGACACGCGGCGACCTTTTGCTGTGCTCACGGTGCTGTGCGGCCTGACACTAAGCTTGCCTCTTTATCTTAATCCCCTTTTCAAACACGGCTGGAAGCCGCAAATAAAGCAGGAAGTTGATATGTAGCTCGGCTTCCCTTAGGATGCTCACGGTGACCTCGTCTTGATAACGTCGACAGCGAATGCTCTGTTTGGCTGATATGATTACAGAAGGGGAAATGAAAGGATGAAGTAAAACTTCAAGTCAGCAAAGGCCCAAAGCTTTTCACTGGGGAGGTTTCGAGACATTTTTTTTCGATTTGATCTGCTCAGTCAATCGATATGAATGAGAGTTTTACATAAATGTGAATCACCCAGAAAACATGTTCACCAGTTGGGCGATCGCTCACTATGCTAATATTAAAAAGCCGACAAAAACAAATGTCCTCGGATCAGTTCTTTCCAAAATGCCAGGCAAAAACAACTTCTGAGAGAGAAAATGAACTAAAGAGGGCAAAAAAAACAAACAGATGAGGATGCAGTTAAAAGTTAAATGACCATAATTGTTATTCTTTACTTCGTTCTTTTATTTTTTACATTACGCACAACTCTCATTTATGGTGCAATAATCTTATTGTAACTTGTATTTGTTCCATATTTTGATGCATTTTTATGCTTTGGGAAACTTTTATGTCTGAATTTTGGGGGGGCTTGGAACGAATTAGGGCATTTACATGGAAAATGCGTCTCGACTTACAAAATTTTCTAGTTCAGAAATTTCTTACAGAACTAATATGTTTCCCAAGTAGAGGTACCACTGTATTTACCTTATGTGTGTGTGGTCATCATCAAATTCAACTGTATCATGGATTACATAATTCTGACAGGAAACGGAAACAAAAGCCAAACAGGAAGCTCACGCTGTTCCCGCAAATTGAGGAGTGACAGGTTAGAAGGGGGAACCTTTAAGTTTACAAAAACAGTTTGGGAATAATTTTAAATTGTGCTTGTGGAACTGAGCGTAACTGCCAAAAAAATAAATTAATTAAAAAAATTACGCTACGTGGACAGAACATCAACATGGAGTGACCATGTCAGACTCGTTCAAATAACAGCTACATGTAACGCAAGATCATCGTTAAAACTTCCAGAGAAACCATTTTACAACATGTACTTCGACTCCAGGTTTGTTGGATGGAGAGAAAGCTACACCCTTAAAACTTCTGGTGTTGCTCGTATTGGGTCATTTTTAACCCTTTCGAGGACAGCAGTTACTACAGTGGACAGCTTATCATGTTATTGGGTTACAGGTTGCATGAAAAGATTAACATAGCCGTTTAAAATGTATAGACAGATGAAATAGAAATAGATACTTCAAACAGCGGGGTTAAAAATAACCCATATTGGGAAAGAAAAATAACCCATACGAGTCATTTTTAACTCGTATTGGGTTATTTGGAACATAGCGGTTTAAAAGGCAGAGCTAGATTAAATAGATACTGAAAATAGGTGGGCTGAAAATAAACCATATTGGGTTATTTTTTAAAACTCAGGTTGGATTAATTTTAACACAGCAGTTGAATGATTATAGATAAGATTAAATAGATAGCACTTTTAAAAGTGGGTTAAAAGTAAACCACATTGGAGTATAAAAATAAACCACACTGAGTGATTTTTAACCCGTACTGGGTTATTTGTAATATCATTGTTTAAAGAGTATATGCAGTGAACCCCCTTTTATCGCGGGGTTTACGTTCCAAAAATAATCTGTGAAGTAGTCAGTCTATTTTTTTTTGCATTTTTTATACAATAATTGTACAACACAATACTGTACTATAGGATTAAAAAAAAACAATCAAAGTTTGATAGTTTTTAGAAATACTGTAAAATAATAATTTTAATAGTCAAGACCTGGTTTGGAAAAAATTGTGACTCACACGTTTCCCCGATCTTCTGACTTTGCCTCTTCGTCTTGTAGCATCTTTTTCTACTGAAGGCTGTGGTGCAGGTGAGAAGGTACCAAGAGAAGAACATAGTTATTGGGTAATTGTTGGGATATCTTTTTTTTTTTTTTTTTTAATTTTATTCTCGTTCAAAGTTTGTTTCACGTACAATTCACTGATGGCATTGGCAAAGAATGACAATCTGGAGCACCAAGAGAAGCGTTTTCAACGGTACACGTAGGTACACGCTGCCTCCGCGTCAGGTCTTCTACTCAGGTAGGCACGTAAAAATAACTCACATTGGGTTATTTTGAACTCAGATTGGGTCATTTTTAAGATAGCAGTTTAAAAATGATAGACGGATTTAACCCCTTCATGCACCAATAATGACAACCTTAACCTGCTTACCTGATAAGCTGTCCACTGTAGTACCCGCTGTGCCTGAAAGGGTTAATTGATAGATACTTAAAAGAGCTGGGTTGAAAATAACCGATAACAGATATTGGGTTATTTTTAACAAATCAAATGTTCAATAAACACCAAATATGACAGAGAGATGTGTGTGTTTTTCCCCCACAAGAAGGGAAGGCTACATGGTTTTATTGAATGTTTATTAATGGGTCAACAATCAGCCAAGCACACAAACAAGTTACTCTTTAGCTTCTTCGCTGCACCTTCTCAACGTCAAACGGAAAAACACGGGAAATCAACTCAAAATAATAATAAAAAAAAATATTTACATACTGCATTATAAATATGTCAAATGTACATCATTTATACACAAGTACCAAAGATGGTCATGCTGTGACCAAATGCGAGTACCATTATAATCATAGAAAAAAAATAACAATGGAGAAACAAGAAAAATCGCAACATCTGGAAAAAAAATATATGGCTTGTGGTTCAAGAGGCTTTTTGACCCAAAAGCGGTTTTCGTCGTCGTTTCTCGAAGATTATTTGCAGCTAGTATGTGCAACACTTTTCATGTTGTGCGAAGGGCTTTTCTACTTTACTCCTAAATTGGAATCTACACTACTTCTAACAAGTGAAGGCGGCTCAATCAAGTCAGTCAGGCCAGGATTACGGTAGATGGTTGCACTACATCTACAATGCAATCAGTGGCTGGTCAGCTTCAGATTTCAGAATAAAAGTGTGCTGGAGAAACACACTTGAAAATAGTCTCTCCTGTTCGGCATGTTCGACACAAACAATCGCAACTGTTCCGCTTAGTTTAGAGCAGACCTGTTTCTTGTCATTGGGACTCTATAATGCCAAGAACGGATTCCTTTTTATATTTGGACAGAGCCGTGCTTATCGTCGCTGTTGAACGAAAAACATGCATCTCCATTTCAGAAAAATAAAATAAAATAAGAAAATCAAATAGAATTTCAGCATTTCAAGTTCAGTTGTTTTGGGAGAAAAAAAATATCAGGATAAAAAAGAAGAAGAATAAAAAGGTCAAGCTGTCGTGATTTCTTTTTTTCAAAACTGAAAAAGTGAAATTTGAAAAATATTTTTGGGGGCAAAAAAAAAAAGTTTCCAAATTACATTTCATTTCAGATTAGTGACTGGAACGTGCAGAAAACGGATAGAAGAAGAAAACTCAATTACGGTTCAGAAATTGTTTTTCCAACAAACGTTTAGGGTAAAACCAAAAATTACAAATCAAATGTTTGGAGATGCGTGTTTTTCATTAGATAGGGATGTTACATTACCTTCCCCAAAAATAATTTTATCGTAAATTACATAAAAATTAAGCAAAAACTCAAGCTGCATTTTTTTTGCATGTTTCCTGATGTGATGCAACAATGTGGACCTGCGCACGTTGAAGAATTATATTTTTACGCAAAAATGCCAAAAAAAAAAAAAAAGCTGTTATAAATATTATCGACTCACATCTCCCATTCTCAGTGACTAAATCGTTCCCCCAGATGACCAAGACACACCAAACATTGTGAATACTGAAAATGATTCTGTAGTTCCAAGTTAAAAACTCTGTAAACAAATATGATTGCCATGAGAAAAATCCTTTCGTCGCTTTGAAAGCTTTATGAAGGCAAGTCGCGACAAGGGCAAATGCAATTCTGGTCACAGTGGCAAGCCGATCATCGCATATGAATTGATCGGATAAAAAGTCTCATCGTTCCCTTGAAAGTATCATTTTTAGGCCGACGGGTGCTCAAACAGACAACGTGTTGAAGTACGCGGAGAATGACGACGTCGACAGCCCGCTTGAGTGTGTTCGGTCTCATCCCAGGCACGGTTGCGTATTTCACAGCCAGACTAGTAAAAGACGGACGGGAAAGGATTATTTGAAATCTTCTGTCAACCAACGGTGGAGAGAATCGAGAGCTTGTTCCCACAAAGACGTTGTAATGGCGCAATTGTCCCGCTTTGAATCGACGTGAATGAAATGTGATTGAAGAGGCAATCACCTCCTTTATGTCGCTATCATTTGCGTGCTTTGACTCCAAATTGCTTTGTCGGCATTCCACGAACAGCAGATCAAAGAACACTGGTTTTGCTGAGCAATTATTTGGATGGTCTGGAAGTGGAACTTTTTCATTCATGTCGCAAACTTGAATTAAATAAAATGGTCAAACATGTGGGAAGGGCTGGGCAACATAATTATTCAATTCATAACAACCTTAGAGTAAATAATAGCTCATAATATGTAATAGTGAATTGGAATTTTGTTACTATACAGTTTTTCGGAAGCTTATGTTCGGACAAAGTAAGAAAAAAAAACAACAACTTCGATTTGAGAAATTAGCTTGTCATTTACATTTGTGAACAAAAATATGTTTATCCTAGTAAAAAGAACATTTGGGGTAGGAATATGAATTGAAGAAACACCCCAAAAATTTGAATTGGGAATTAAAATTCCAAACTGGATTTATGGAAAAAAAATAGAAACTTGAGGTTTTGAAGACATTTTTCATGGGAAGTTTTTTTCCCCTCAATTTCAATCAGAAGTTTTAATCTCAATTTCTGAAGAAATAAAAATGGAATTTCACAAAATTACTTTTCCTATTTTCTTTTTCTCCAAAACTCAGTTTCAATACTGAAATATTCATTTTAAAGTAGTTTTTGAAAAAAGAAAAGACAATTCAAATGACCCATTTGCCTGAAAGAAACTTTTTGTGAAAAACAAGCTTGGATTTTCTGCTAAAAAGTAAATATGGCAACACGTGCTTTTCATTGGACAGTGACACATTTTGTTCCGAGATGAGAATTTAACAGGAAATTACACAAGAAGCTAAGCGACACATGACATGTGAGCTTCACCGGACCCAACATGCAATTCTGGGAACAAACAAAACTTCAGAGGAAGTCAGCGCTCACGATATGCGACAATAAACACTTGTTAGCCCATCTTAAATTGAACGTGGCCCTCGGAGGACATTTCTGAACGACTGCAAAGCTTCCCCATCCTTGCATGAGGGGAAAACTTTAAGGGGGGTGTCAGTAATTCAATGGTGTGGATTAAAAACAAACAAACAAACGAAAAAAACCTTAAAGCTTTTCATAATCATCTCAGACCAACAATAAAACAAAGAATAAAAACAAACTTTACAAAGCGTCTGTCCCATCCTGACATGTCTCCGTTGTGGATAGGCAGCGTCTTGTGAAACGAGGTGGGGGAGGGGCGTTCAGGGGCGGGGCTCTCTACATGATGCTGATGCTGCGGTTGAGCTCACACTGGGCGTTGTTGTTGATGTTGGGGTTGGCGTTGCGGTTGCTGATGTTGGACGGCGCCGTCGTGGGGCCGCCGGCGTCGTTGGGGCAGCCGTGCTGGAGCAAGATGTCGGCGCACTCCTGACTGCCGGCTCGTCGGGCGTACGAAAGCGGCGTCTGGCCGCGCGCGTCGCGACTCTTCACGTCCACGCCGTACTGTGATGAGGGAATCACAATCAAATTTGATCGAGTGCAATTTGAGGGAATATTTACGGGACTGATAACTCGTTTTTCAGCCGATGCAGCAGCCATTTATGGCAGTGGTCAGGAATTATGAGGTAAATTGAAGTTGGTAGGGATGGTTAGCAAAGTATTCAAGAGTTGAACGAAATGTCCTGTTTTGGTGGTGGTGGGGGGGGTTGTAAATCAAAAAAAAATAAATTAAACTATTAAGACAGAAAGTGTACACTGTAGTGGACACTTAAGAAATTCAAAATTATATAAAAATACCTCACAAAGATGGTGGAATCTAAAAAATATATATAAGACGATTGGAAAGTGTGTTTTTCCCTGGCAGTCAGGACGATATCAACATATGTTTTCATTTTAGAAAAAGGATAAGGAAAAATGTTATGTGGTCATGCTAAAGGGAATTTTTAATAATTGCTCTTATTGGTTTAAGTATTTAGTATAATTCTGTTTCACTCAATGAACGTCATAATCGTATTATATTTATAAACTGCAGACCATTTCCTTCAATTTCACATGTGATCTCTTCCCGCAAATGAATTTGCCTAGTTGGCAGGATCTGCCGATTTATAATCACGTCTTGGCTGATTCTTTGCCGCTGCGCGGGAGGTTGCCACTCACCCAGATGAGGAGTTGCGTGATGACCACATTGGCCATGGCGCACGAGAGATGTAGCGCCGTGCGGCCATCGCCGTCTCCGTATGTCTCGTTGACCTCTTCCTTGGTGCCGTGGGCCAGCAGCACCACCACCAGCCTCAGGTCGTCCTCCACCACCGCCCTCAGCAGCTGCTGGCCCAGGGGCACGTCCGACTGGGGCAGCCCCACCAGGAACATTTTCTGCTCGTACTTGGCTCGGATCCAGCGCTCCTTGTCCTCCCTGGAAGGCACAAGATGGTGTCACCAAGTAGAAAAATCACGTTTTCGCTCTCTGTGGTAAAGTTATCAACTAAAAGACAAAGTATTGTGAGAGAGTCATATATTCTGCATGCAATTCATTGTCTTTATTGTGTTAAGAATTTAACTGACCAAAAAAGAAGTTATTTTATCCATTTTATATATATTTATAATTAATTGGCCGATTAGCCCAATCAGCCAAATCAATAGGTTACTGGTATTTTATTCTGAAGTCAGCCTAAAAAAAAAAATCCACATATGACACACACTAAAAAAATAACTTAGTTGTTTGTTATTTCGAGCAATTATTAGTGACTCAGTAAAACACAAACATGCATATGTGGTGAATATACTCCATAACTCTGCTAACAACCCAGGTTAATCTTAACTACTCCCCTAATATACTGATCATAGAAGCGTCAAGTCATGACTTTATAACGTCGTGGAGGATTTCCAGTCAGGACTTAATATGCTGCTTAGCACAGAGTCAACCGTGTCACAACCTAAAATGACATCCTCTTGGCTAATGACACTGGAGACTATGTGTGTCTCGTTTTATTGGACCTGACAGCAGCCTTTGAAACAGTGGACCACTGTTTTCTGTTGGTTTGTTGGCAGCCCCAAGTGGATCTGGGGCCTATAGAGTGGTTTAGATCCGACTTAGCCAGCAGGACTTTTTGTGCTAGCCATGGGTGCTCTGAATACTACTCGACATTATTGTTGTTGGTGTTCCACAAGGTTCCATTTTCGGGCCCATGGCTATTTTCATTGTATTTACTGCTCCTGGGTTCTACCTTAAACCAGTATGGCATTTCCTTTCAGTGCTATGCAGATGCCAGTCAGATCTGTGTCCCGCTAAGCAAAACAGACACTTTCTTGTAAAAGCCACGTTTGTCCTCTCTGGAGGAAATCAAAGGTATTCAACTTGAACTTCAACAAATAGAAAACAGAAGCGATGTCGTTTGGTCCCAGTGGTCCTTGTGCATCTCACCCTCCTGACCCCTGGTGTCTTACCTAAAGCCAACAGTCTAGACCAGGGGTGTCCAAAGTCGGTCCTCAACGGCCGCTGTCCTGCCTGTTTTCCAGCTCTCCCAGGAGCAACACACCTGATTCAAATCATCAGGATCGCTCCAATGCTGCTTCAGAGCTGGCTGATGAGCTGATCATCTGAATCAGGTGTGTTGCAGGCGGGAGAGCTGGAAAACAGGCAGGACAGTGGCCCTCCAGGTCTGGAGCTGGACATGTCTGGTCTAGACATTGGCTCTTAAACTGGACAGTGATATTAAATTGGACAGTCCAATTGATGCTGTTGTTAAATTAATTTTTTTTAATTTTTATCTGAGGCAACAGATATTAAAAAAAAAAAAAACTCTTCACAACAGCATGGAGGAACAGTAATCCATGCCTTTGTTGCATCTCATTCCTGTAATGCACATTATTTTGGAGTCAGCCAGTCCTCCAAGAACTGTCTGCAGTTGGTCAAAAACTTAGCTGCTTGCCTCCTAACTGGTGTTCATTTGAAGATTCTTTAATTTGTCTTTAAATGGCCTCGTCCCACTTTATTTTTTTGAGCTGCACCTCTACATCAGGGGTGCCCATTACGCCGATCGCGATTGACCAGTAGATCGCGGACTGGTCCCAAGTCGATCGCGAGGGGTGTAGAGGAGAAAAAAAACAAACAACCATTTGTGTGTTTGTGCATGTTATTAATATATATTTTTTGTGTTAATGTACACTGCACCCAAATCATCCTATCAGTCTCATTTTCACAAAGAGTATTAAAAAAAAAATAGTAGGTCAATCTTTAACCTATGGTGGCACGTGACCTGCATCACCGGAAGTTGTTAGCGCTCAGCAGTCTGCAATTGCAGCTTGTGATTCAGATTCAGATTCAGAAAACTTTATTTATGCCCGTGGGGCAATTAGATCAGACCTGTTGCGCTATATCTTTTATCGTTGTCATTATTCTCATTCAGAGTTTGTTTCGTGTACAATTCACCGAGGGCACCGGCAAAGAATAGGAATCTAAAGGGCCGAGGGAAGCACTTTAAAACGGTA
>CAAKHF010020419.1:0-14766 GCA_901007745.1 Hippocampus kuda | reverse complement strand
AAAATAAAAAAAAAAAAAAAAAAAAATTTTTATAAAAAAAAAAAAAAAAAAAAAAAAAAAAAAATAAAAAAATATAGAGAGAGAGAGAGAGAGAGAGAGAGAGAGAGAGAGAGAGAGAGAGAGAGAGAGAGAGAGAGAAATTTTGAAGGCTTGTAAAACGAGTCTCCCATTTCGTAATTATCGCACAAGGTGGTTTCTTGCACCATCTAGCGGTCAGAGTATGAAAACAAAAGTCGTTTTGGAGTGATGCCACGTTGACGGAATGCACGCGGAAGACCATTTGGGGGGGGGGGGGTTCCCTGACGTTTCAAAATATGACGCCACGTGATCAAAACATTGGGACACTATTGAAGAAGTTCTAACCATCAATCAATTAAAAAATAAATGGTTGTGGTCTGGAAAAGAAGTTGAGTTGACTTGAGTACTTTAAACTGCAACCACACTTGAAAGTTACAAGATAGATAATCTTTTAATTAAAAACAAATCACACTAACTTTTTGTCACTGAGAACGAAGAGTATGATTGTTTTCTTTGTTGTTTGAATGCTTACAACTCGTTGACCACCTATCGGGGGTCCAATCCTTTCCAAAAGGATGCCATTTGTTTGTATGGTGTGATGAGACAATGTTCGAAATATACTTGGAGTTTTTTTTTTTTTTTTGGGGGGGGTTTCACAAAAAGAATGACAAAAAATTTGAACTCATCATTTGGTTCCACTTTGGAGTGGTTCTGGCCAGTGATCGCAAATAAATTTGACATCGCAAATGTGTTCTTCCTGATGTTTTTCATGACGTCAGTGGTGCTCGCTGTTTTCTAATCATTTGTTTACCTGTCAGGATCAATTAAATGCAATCCGCGACTTGTTCCCAGGACTAAAGACACACCGACTCTTCCTCCACCACTCCGATCTAGAATTTTGAGTACTGCAAAGTTGTAAAATAAAAATTGCTATGCAGTGGAGACACACGTTGTATACCTATCGTAACATTACGATAAGAGCACACGGAACTATTTAGTAACATCTCGCTGCATCGCAGCATCTTAAACTAATGTTGACGTTTCCTATATGGCCCGCCCACATTAAAGTGTATACACTTATACAAGCGTCACCCTATTAAAATGCACACACGCATTCAAGAAATCAAAGACATGAAAAGCAGTGGTACGCGTGTTTTTATACATACATACCGCCCGCCGGTGAAGTAAAGGCGGGTTTCAACACAAAGACAAATTGCCGCGCTCACCCGCGCCGAAGTAGTAAAAAAATTAACATTGCTGTTTGTTACAGTTACTGTTTGTTGAATATGTTAAATTGCTCCATGTACAGCACTTCGTATGCAGCGATGGCTGTTTGAAAGTGCTCTATAAATATAGTTGAGTTGGGTTGAGTTGAATTGCTTTGGCGGAGGGACACGCTTGGTAGTGCTTCGGTGTTATATATGCTGCTGCGCCTGCGCACACTTGGAACATTCGTTTCTCGGTGTCGTCTTCAGTGTGGGCATTGTTGTGTTCGGTGTCGGCATATATCAACCATCAACATGGCAGTTTAACGGCGGGTGGCGGCAATCTGCGCAGCGGCATCAAACGGGCAGGGCATCGGCGAAGTGCACTGGCGATTTCGGGCAAAATGGCGTAAGTACACATTCTTATGGTGGCGTTTGGAAAGTTGGAATTTAAAAACATACTCCCAAGTTCACCTTGTATAAGACCACTAAATGTTCCAAAAATTATGATACACGTCATGCTTTGTGAGTTGGCTTGCTTTAATGTGATAACATCGAGTTTAATGGAGTGGCGACCTGGACGAGCAACTTTTTGTGTCCTAAAAACTGCTGCGTTCGGCTTGCTAGTGCAGCTAAACGTTTTAAAAGTCGCTGTCAGATATGTTAAACAAACGAATATGAATGTCTTTAGTCGAAGTCTGCGTGCTTTTCGTTGCCGGTTTTTGTTTGTGTACATGAAATAGTTGACAACGTGGCGTCCTCAAAATGGCGCGCCGATTCAGTCATCAAGCCCCCTTGGCGGACTACTTGACAGGAAAATGGCGGGCCCACTTTTCCTAGCGGGCGTGGTCACCGGGCTTAGACATGACCAAATTAGGAAATGTACTTTGGGAGTGGGCGGTTCTTTCCTTCAGGTCACGTGACGCCACACTGCCGAAGGATTGGCTATAATTAGTCTCCCCTCCCTCAAGTGTCAGTAAAACTAACGACTGTGTGAGGTGAAAGTGACCGAGAAGTCGACATTTAAAATGTATTTTTGAAATACTTTAAAAATAATATTTTTTACAAGATAACTATATGTGCTTATCATTGCGAGGGGAAATTACAATGTCACAGCAGCAATATTCAAACACACATTCATAATATAACAACCAACATAGTTAAATGCCAAACATAACGTTACAGACATAAAATTAAGCAACAGAAAAGAACTTCAGTTCAGTTTTGGGTTATGGTAAGTAACAGATCCTGTTTAGCCTAATTACACTCCAGTAATATTTGTCGAAATGTTTGCACAATGGGAGGTTTAATGTTGACCAGTAACGATCCAGTGAGAAAGTGTAAAGTGTACAATCAACAAATAAAGACCTCTTTACTCAGATGGGATTTGCATCTTAAAAGGGATGTTAAAATTTATTTTCAGGATAATAATCCTTGCTATCTTTATTTTGGATTGAGTTTTCATTAGCACCCCAAAGCTTTGTTTTGAATGTGGAGTGGTGATCAGTCTTGTACATGCATAAGAGTATTAACAAAGTTTTTCCGGCTGAATTCAAAGTTGATTCATTGACTCTTGAGTTGATAATCGGTCATGTGTTCCAAACCATTTGTTGTGTCGTGTCAGCATTTCAATCTGTGGGGGGGGGCGTCCAATTTGGTCTCCAATCTTTTGACATGTACAAGACTCGGTTCATCGTTAAAGCTCCATCCAGTTACTGTTCATTGTATCAAATGTATTTTGGGACAAAGGTGGTAAAGTTATTCAATCCAATTTTGCCACAAACTTGTTTTGGCGTACATATTTGTCAGGGCATTTTTCCAAAAGTTTGTGTTTGAGGGCAAAAATGGTTAATCATTTTAAACTATGCACATATTTTTACTCTGGTTTCCAAAATTTGTCTTGGCGAACAGTACCACCCTCCCCCCAAATTACACACACACACACACACACACACACACGTAATTTGGTCCTTGTGTATCAAGTATGTCTTTGGCGTCTCAGACGGGAGACGTGATAGTCACGTTTGCCGCTTGTCGTTTTTGTCCGCAGGTCTCTCTTGGCAATTCCCCTCAGCTTTGCTGCAGTCGACAGCAGTCCCGAACGTCTCGACTTGCGAACGTCCCCGCACTCGGTCGTACCCGCTTTATCGCTGACCGCACGCCACAGCCACGATGCTCGCGTTGGAGGCCGTGGAGGCCCTGTGCTCAGGTGGGTGGCGGGCGCTGCATGTGTACGTCGTCGCTCTTTTCCACTCTGACCTTTTGATTGGCCACCATCGGAAAAGGCGTCATTTATGTACAGGGCAATACTTGGTTGTTAACAGTACTTAAACTGATGTTGATCTCTTTATTTTAAAAGTATTCATGAAAATTAGTTGCAAGTAAACGTGTTCTTTATGCCCCCCCACCCCCTCCATGGCATTAATACGAAGGCAGTAGCTGCTGCCGCCGCTGAGACGGCACACAAGAAATCTGGATCCATGTTTGCTGTCAAGTATGTGTGGCCGCTACACACAGATTGTTTTTGAGAACATGACCTGGCCATATTTAGAATTGAAAATGACCAGTAAATAAAGTTAACGGCGCTTGCTGCGTCCTGTTTTGGTCCCGGCGCACGTCTTTGTGGACTGCCACCGTTTTTAAAAAAAATAATGAATAAAAAGTTAGATGGTGCAACATATTGTGGAGAGCCCCTGAAAAGAGGATCCAGGCATAGTTGACGTCGCCGGGAGTCCATCCGCGTCATGTCATGCGTCAATGCAGACACAATCGCTGTCATGTGTTGAGGTCAAGTGGTTCACCCCGCAACCCCTCTTACTTTTTCTTTTCTCTCTTCCCTCCAATCCACACATCACCTCCATCCATCTTCTGAACCGCTCGTAGCCGGACAGCGGCCGCGCACGGACTGCTTGAAATTGGTGTTTTGCGAATGCGCTACTAACCGATGACACTGTTGCACAGGGCCCTCATTTCTGATGGCTGACCCAATGGGGCCCCTTCTGGACCAAGATGAAGAGGAAGCGCTTTCACCACCATCCTCATCCTCCTCGCTCGGGGGTGAGGTCCCGGGTTCACCCCCCCTTTCCCTGTCCCTTTCCCCCTACCACACCTTGCTGTCGCCCCCGTCCCCCTCCTTCCTGGAAGCCAAGGCGGGTGTCGACGTGACCTCTCTGCCCTGGCTGGCCGACGACGACGATCTGCTCCGCGCCCACGTGGGAGCTCGCCATGCCCAAGGTGAGCTTGCGCTCTTGCAAAATGGCCGCCCGAGGACGTAGCCACGTTTCAAGATGCAGATTTAGATGTAAAATATAATACAGTGAGCAGTTCAAAGGTATTAAAAAAAAAACGTTCATAGATTTATTTTTTGTAATTCTGGTTTTCTAATTCAAAAGCCAACAGAGAAGATTCATTTCAAAATGGCAAAATCAAATCAAATCCAAATGTTCTTGGTTTTTTTTTCCTTCATTTGATTTTGCACCTCCACACTGCAAAAGTTTGGATTTAATTATGAGCGCCATTAAATGGTTAATTGCAAATGTATTTTGCAAAGACAAATACAAGGTCACTCCAGGTACTGTCTGAGTGCTTTACATAAAGTCAAATTTTAGTTTTGAATGTTTTTGCCATCAAAATAATGAAAGCTAATGAACTGAGTTTGACTTGCCATCAGTTAACTCGCATGGAGCAAAATGTTAGTCATCACCACATACGTCTTGTAAATAGAAAAATACTCATCAGTCCAGCAAAAAGTTTGTTTTGCTGGTTGGCTACCAAGAAAAATATGCTTACGGTAGATCACAGGACTTGCATGTGGACATATTGCGGTTTTGTGTCGGGGTTGGATTGAAACTGTCCGCAAGACTAATCCGGGCCGACATCAAAGCCTCGTGTGTGCTGTTGGCAGGCGTGGCGTCAACAGTTCTGCAGGACTCGCAAAACCGGTTTTTGTCGGCCCCCTTAGTTGAGCTTAAGGACCTTTGAAAATATTTTTGACGTGAGCTGTGAATCGATTGTCTTCCCGGGGGCCGCTTGACATCGTTTCCCAGATGCGCTCCACCTTTAAATGACGCTGCAAATTGTCACGCGTGTCAACGCAAGAGTCACAAGCTTTGTTGCCGACGCAGTCAAATGTGGGCGGGGCTTGATCCAGAAGGAGGGAGAAGTCCTAAAAACGTGGGGAAGATGAGCCCCGGACGCCACTTTGACACCAAATGAAGTTGAGTGGACAGGAAACGCGTGTTGAAATCTGTCAAACACTCGTCAGTGGCAAATTTGAAGCTGGATGACTTTTGTGTCCCCAGAGTGTGTTTTTATTTTTGCCGCTGATTTGGGGTGGGGGGTACAATATGGCTTTTCCCATGGCATTTATTAATAGCTATGAAGTTTCAGGGGGTGCCTTTAAGTCTGTTCGCTTAAAGGCAACATCATGTGAAATCCGCTTGGTAGCCTAACGGAGGGCAGCATGTTGCAGACGGTCCGAAGACACACAAACGGAGCAGGGACATGCGAAGCGATCTCGAGGGAACGTAATGAAAACGCTGACCTGTTTGCAGACCACGATGATGACTTCGCCGGCATGGACTGGATGTCAGAGAAGATCGACTTCAGCGACTTGGACCTGGAGTCACTCATCGGCTCCTGCTCGTCGGACGAGCCCCCCGCCTCCCCCGAGGACCTCTTGGCCTCCCTCCGCCCCCACGTGGATCTGGACCCGGGGCCCTTCCACGTCAGCCACCCCGAAGACCCCGTGGGGGTGATGATGAAGGTGGAGCCCTGCTCCCCGGGCCCGCCCCCTTCCCCGGGATTCGCCGAAGCGGACACCAAGTCGCCCCTCGCCACCATCCGCCCGAATCCCGAGCCCACGCCGGAGGATGTCTTCATCAAGACCTCGCCGTCCAGCGAATGCGACAGCGACTCGGGCATCGAGTCTTCCGCCGGCTCGCCCCGCGCCAAACCCTACGCCAGACCCGAGCCCCTGTCCGGATCTTCCTCGCCCTCCCCGAAAGCCAAGGTGAAGTCGTCGTCGGGCGCTCCCAAGGTGGTGGAGAAGAAACTGAAGAAGATGGAGCAGAACAAGACTGCGGCCACACGCTACCGCCAGAAGAAGCGCGTGGAGCAGGAGCAGCTCAACGTGGAGCGCGAGGCCCTGGAGACCAAGAACCGAGAGCTGGCCGAGCGCGCCGACGCCATCAGCCGAGAGATCCAGTACCTCAGGGACCTGATGGAGGAGGTCCGCAAACGCCACCGCGGGAAGATGAGCGCTGCGGCCAAATAGGCGGACGACTTCGGTATGCGCCCGCGTGTCTCCCGCCCAAATGTACTCCCCGCAAAATTGGGCTTTAGGAAGAAATGTCAGGGCGAACCGTTAGACGGGCGTCTTCAGAAAAGTAAACTAAAGGCGAAAATGAAGTCCACCTGTAAAGGGTCAAGTCCATCGTCTCAAGATGCGCATAATGTAAACGTTCCGCAATAGCATTGGGTTGGGACCACTGCCCTCCTTGAAATCCAAACTGATGCTCAAATTCAAATCAGTTTTGGTGACACCCCTCACGTTGTCACTGCATCCTGAAAATCCACTTTCATGAATTTGTATTTGACTTTGACCAACCTCGAGTGGAACCCCCAAATCCCCACCGTCTAGTTGCCATAGCAACCTTCCTCTGGTCCAGATAAGGGCCTCTCAAGTGTATGAATTTTCTTCAGGCCTGCCTGCGTGAGCGGTGTTTGTGTACATATTTTGTAGCTTTCCAATGCAACTTAGTTAGCCGCCCAGGTTTTATTTAATTAATGCTAAACGTTTATGTCCCTCAATAGTTTGCCGTGCTCTTAGCTTGTACAAATGCGCTCAGATGCCTTTCTTTGTCGCAACTGTTTTTCTAATAAACTTCTCTATAGTCTCAAATGTCTTGGGTTTTTTGGGGGGGGATGTGGCGGGGGGCTTTCAGACGAAATTCAACACGATATCTTGCGTGACCAAAACAAATGAGTGGCGGTGTGGCACGCCCAAAAAAAAAAAAGGCATCTGACCTGCACATGCTCGCTTTTAAGGTCACCTCGTGGCAGTGCCGAGGTCTCGTGTTCTCCTCGAGGGCCTGCTTTAGGATTTAAGACAATTATCTTGTCCGACCACGATCCCTCATGACCCTCAGATGACATTCGGCGCAGATTAGCGCGTTTGTCGTCCATAAGGATTTCTGGCTCCGACACTCGCGTCCCAGCAAGAATTACCGGTACTTGGTTTCTGTGTGTTGTTCTATTTTCACGAGTCTTAGGACGGTAAAATGTCTTTAAATTCAGTTTAAAAAAACGTGAAATATGGGCGCGCAACGTTGAGCGAATCATAAAAATCGGAAGAACCTGAATTTAACTGCAAACCCAGAAGCGCGGAAGATGGGAATACAGCGCTCTCTGGTGGCCAATCGCGGCTCCTACACTATTTTCTCAGTCTGCACAAAATCATACGCAAATTTCCCCAGTGTGGGACAAATAAAGGTTATCTTAATGTCCTGAGTATTCGAGTACATTTAGAACAAACATATTCAAAATTTCTGATGATCACTTTCAGACTCAGAAAATTTATAAAGTGTTCAGAAGTTGAGGATAGCTAGCAAGCTGGCTAGCTAGATATTCCTATTTCAGAGTATGTGAGTCCAACTCATAAAATGTATGTATTTATACTCGGAAAACGAGGACATCAATATTCACATTTTCTGAGCAGGACTGCATTACGTATTATCTTTTGGGAGCCTGAACACCCATCAAGAGGAAAACAAATTAAAACATTTATCACCAGATTTGTGCTGTCACAATGGCGCTAATTAACATACATTATCACCTAGGCTGGCTGAAGATCCAAAGCCCAAAAAAAAAAAAAATTAAATCAAAAAGCAAGCAGAGCTGCAGCGTCCCAGCATTGGCCTCTTATAACCCATGCCAACAAAATCTCAAGTCATTCAGCATTAGACAGGACATTTTTTTAATCGTCAATTTCTTGTCAAATCTGAACAAAGTCTGGTTTCCGAGGTGTAGGTGGTGTTTTTTTCTTTCACGTCCTGCCAAAATATTCCTTCTGGAACTGCTGGAACTCCTCCTCGGTGAACACCGACGGTGTCTTTTTGGGCTTGTGAGCGGCGGGCCGATTGGGCCGATCGCGGGACAGTCTTCCTTTGTTGTAGTTCTGGATCTGAGCGAGAGACAACAGACGTGGTCGTTTATTTATGCGTTTTACATGAATGCCGACAAAATATGAACTCTCACTTTTAATGTGTCCGACTCGGTGGCCTTGAAGCTGGTTCTCGTGAAGTATTTCAGGTTGGCCGTCATCTGACTTGTCTCCTTTGTTTTCCTGAACTCGTCTGAAATCGTCCACACGGAAGCCAAATTAGCGATTTAATTATCCCTTGTGGAAATTATTCCGCTCATGTCAGTTAGAGGCCATTACAATCGCTAGTCACTTTTCTGAAAAATAATCAGCGGAACTGCGTGCAACATTAGCTGTTGGACACTCAGGTTAGCAGCCGGCTGTTAACTAGCTAACGGTTAGCCCATTTGCAAGAAAATGCACACGCTCACTTGTTTTTGTGGTTTAACATAAGTCATTTTCCACAACCTACTGGGGGTAAAAAAAAAAAAAATTTAAATCAGAAATTGAACTTTTTGGGATGAAAAAAAAAAATGGTTTCAGCTCTGCATCCCATGTTCGTCAAAATTAGTGTGTACTGTGACGGGACCCTACTGACCCAGGGCGCACTTGATCATCTTATCCTTAACCGTCGCTTTGCTCTTGCCAGGTCCGAGACGACACTGTAGCCGCTTCACCTGCCGGGTGACACCTTGGCGGTTGGTGCTCACTAGCGCCTTTGCCGCCGCCGTATTGGGCGTCCTTGCCTGCCGCTTCTTCTTCATGTTATTTCCAGCTGGCAGGAAAAACAGCACATACATAAAGTGGAAACCTTGTCTTCCGTGCGCCCATACCAGTCCATACCGTTTTGGCCCTGTGGTGTATCATTTCTAATTTCATTTCATCATGTCATCAATTACCTTCTTAATTGTTACCGGCCTACAAAGCATCATATCACTGATGATAGTACAAATTGTGATAATTTACCTAGTTGCATGTCGCTGGTATCACTGTTACTTATTTTACTTAATTGTCTATCAGTATAAGCGACGGTACAAGGGCTCTATTTCACTTGGTATCAAATCAGGATTGAGTTGGAAATCTTTTTGGGTGATACCAGCGTCTATTTTACTTAAATTCGTGTTAATATTGTTCGTTACCCATGTAACCAGCCTGAATTTTGCATATTTGTATTGGTACTCTCACCAATACCAGCCGATAATTTAAAGGGGATTGTAAGTGTTAATTGATAGGCGAGTTCCGTTATCAGTATCTTTTCTTTTAGATGGTGTTGCCCACCATCTGCACCCAACAAAATGCCAAATTTAAAAAAATGTATTCAATGACGTACACTAGCCAACATTAGGCACACCAGACACACCAATCGCCTTAGAATAAACTCTGAAGGACTTCATAAATCAACGGACTACTGTTTTTCGCTGCAGCAAAATTGTGGTAGTACGTAGCTAGGCGTCGTCACAAAGTACCCGGATCTTCACTTCCTTCGGCGCTTCAGAAACCCTTCTCAATCATTCACCGGCGGGAATATAAAGAATTTACGTCTGCAGTTTGAATCGCGAACCAATTACTTATACATTTTTATAATCCAAATACAGTTTTGAGCATGGAAAGTTATACAGGAGTCGACACGGCGGCATTCTTGCAAGCACGGCGTGGTTACGACAATTCGCGGCTAACGTGAACCAGCAAGCCGATCGACGGACTTAAAACGTACTTTTAATGTCGTTACTCAGCAGTTCCAATCCTCTCCTGACCAGCGACGCGGACATCTTGACTTATTCCGGGGCGTTTTGCTTTCCAGAAACTTAAACTACACCAGATGAACTGTTAGCATGTGTACGTTTTCATGTCAACATCCGGTTAGCTCACGGTGTGTGTTGCTAGTAAAGGAGCCGGGCGTAAATGAACTGAAATGCAAGAGTTCCCGACTTCTAAACTTCACCGAACGCATTGAGCGCTTGCGCAAATCATAGGTGCTAATAAAAAAAATCATAGGTGCTAATGCTGAAATAAACCTTATGTGAACGTTTTTTTGGCGGAGGGCACTGAAAAAGGATGAAACATTACTGGCCTTTTATTAGCGTTTAATTGTGAGCAACATGTATCAACAACCTTGGCCGAATCACCCTGAGAGCCGAAACACATTTCACAACACATACAAATAATTAGCAAACATAGTTAATGTTCTCCAATAAATATTGACAAACAAATGCTCTGTCAGTGTAAAAATTAGCGTTTGGTATGACTCCATCACAACCCCTGGCCGTACTTTTGACGTCAAGTTACCTATTTTGGAACCGCGCTAAAAAGGAAGCACTAACAGCAAGTGACAGTTAAACGCAAATTTCAAAATAAAATTATGACTACTGCGACAAAAATTATAGTTCCAGTATTTAGAGTCCTGAATCGGAAATTGTAACAAAAATGACGAATAAACACAAATGGTGTTAAATGATGCTTTAAATATGTCAAATTCATCTAAATTCATATCGACAAAAGCTGCTTTTGCAGGTACAGCTGGAAACGACTCACGACCTGACCAATAAAATTGGAGAACATTAATAACCATGAATGGTGTTAAATATTTTAAGTCAAGTCAAATGACAAAATTTGACATAATTGCTTGGCAGGTAGCACCTTTGTAGGTAAGTGTTACAAAATAAAGCAGGAAACAACACAACTGCCTTAAAAAGTGAATATTGTCCTAAATATCAAAGGCTGAAGTAAATTCACATAAACAGCTCTTTTTGACGTTCAATATTACAAAATAAATCAAGAGGCGACTCAACTCTGACCATGACAAATTGCATGTTCCTTAAACCCTGAGAATGAGCTCACTGGAGTGTTGCAAATGGAATGAGGACATTTATGAATATCCTGTGAAAGGGTTGCAAATCAAACGCAGGTGACTTTCTTTTGACATTGGAAGGGAATTTCTCATGTCTGCATCTCTTCTTGAAAGCAGAAATGATCCACTGAAAGGATCACGCAACAAGTTGGGGGAAACCACAGATCGGCAAAAAGTTTAAAATGGGGGGGGGGACTAGGATCGTTTTTGAAGTTTTGTTTCAAAATCGGACCGTATAAAAATGTATATTTTTTTAAATGGATGTAACAAATATTACAAGACTCTTGATCGATTGTGGCGGAAAAACCGGCCTTTGTGGGCGTGGTCACGAGGCCACCGCCCCCTTCTTTTCATCTTCTACCCTCCACACCCCCTCCTCAGTGACGAATGGAAATCATGTCAGTGCTTCAGCGAGATCTCTGTTGAGTAGGTAAGTTTCTTTACCTTCACAAGTGGAAGTCTGGATTTTGTGTGTGTGTTTGTGTGTGTGCACACCGCGTGTGCATCATGCAGTTTTGCCTGTGCCGTGCATACAAAGAAAAGAGCGCTGTACCTCCAGTGAAACCAAACAAACAGCTGGCTCAATGATGTGATGGGGCTGCTGTCCTACATCCGGAAGCGGACCTTTTGAATCTGTGCTGGTTGCAATGAAATCTCAAAACTATGGAGCCAACTGTGCCACCCACCGTGAGAAAACCTGATCACTGTCGTGGCTCTTTGGTATTCCGACATAATAGTGATAGAAAATCAATAGCTAATCAAAAACCAAACAAGACGTGCTCGGATTACAATACTGGATTATAACTGAAGAGTGGATCTAAATACTGTCCTATTGGAGGTGTTGAAAAGAAGCAGAAGTGAGTATTTTCAATTGAATGCTCTATTGGCAGGAAGTCGGTAGGCTTGCTGCAGGACCTGAGCCATGTGGTGGATGGAGACAATTGTGACGCTGAGTTCTGGAGAAGCTGCACTTTGTTGCCGTGTGATGTAAGTACAGGACTTTTTGTTTTAAGATAAAAAATATTTTTAGCCGTATATCCATCTGTCTGTTTTGTTTGTGTATCCACTTAATTAAATAAAATTGAGTTAATTAATCAATACACCATTTTTTTTCAGCGTATACAACTAGCCCGATTAATATAGCATCTGATATTAGGTATTTTAAAATCGGTAGATCGTCTTGGGGTTTTTTTTTGATTTTGTCAGATTTTTTTTCTTTTAATACTGTACATAAATACATAACTTAAGATATTGACACTCGAGGACCACCGCTGCCTGCATGTTTTGCCCATTCTGTTGCATTTACGACAACGTAAAAAGTCAAGCAATGAAAGACCTCGTCGGCTTTTTTTTTTCCGTTTGGACTTTCCCTTCGCTGGTGGTTTACAGACCAGCGCGAGATGGAAACCAGCGCGCACACGCAAGGCGACGCGACCACAACACACCGCTTCCTGCCTCCTTTGACTCTGACATGAAAGTGAGTCCTGCTTCCAATAAGCGAACAATTGACAAGTGAAAAAAAAAAAACCAGACGATTTCTACAACCGTGGGTTGTGATTTGTGTTGTGATCGATTTATTCTAGTATTGGCGCCATCACTGCAGTCTCTTGTTCAGTTGAGCCACTGTACACATTTGTTGCACTATTTAGTAAATACTAGGATTGGTCAAATTTAGTAAATTATGTCATCCAGTTCAAACAAACTGTCAACGGTTCTTGTGAGAAAAAAAAACATCTAAAAGTCAAGTCAAACGACATGACTTTCTTTTGCCATTCATGATGGTCACGATGTAAGACTACCAAATAAATATCGTTCCGTGTCTTGGACCGTGAGAGATGTCACACGACAAGATCTTCTGCTCTCCAAAAAGAACTTCAGGAAACAAATTTGCCCAACTTGTTCAATGTCAAAGATGTTTTTCATGTTTGTTTTAAGAATCCACCCAGGTGCGGCTTCATGTATTAAAAAAAAAAAAAATCATTTGGTTGGGTCAAGAAGGGTCTGAAAATAGCCGGCACTGAAGGAGTTTTAATGACTCCACGTTTGCTAATCAGCTACGAGCTTAGCAGTTAGCAAACATAGCATGAGTTGAAATCCTACGTCTATGTTTTCCAATATTTCCCCTTTTGCTGAAGTCACTTTGGACACATTGAGTATGTTGCACTACGCGGGTTACGACGCATCAAGACGTGTCACAGACACGTCTCTTGGTTCGCATAGCCTGACATTGGCATACGTTGAACTCTTTTGTGGCTGATAGTGTCTCAAAACAAGGCAGTGGTAACGCAAACGCAAACCGTCAGCAGATAGTTCAGCATTTCGATTTGGTCAACATATGATCGCTTCCCATTTGACCTGAAAGACGCCATTTCATGACCTAATTTGGTCTTTGCGCTTTCTTCCCTCACGCACAGATACAGTCTTGTGTTGGGAGGCGCTAGTGAGTGATGTCTGCCATCTAGTTGTGAACACTCTTATTACAACTTCAAACTGCTCAGCCCCAGGAAACATTTTGAGGTTCAAAAATCCATCGAGGCAAGCCGCCTTTTTCCGACTCTTGAGATCGATTGTTTGCGACACCTCCTCCTTTTTGGTTTTTGTTAAATTAAAACTGTGATTTCAGTCTGTCCCAGAAGACAACCGCAAGTCGGTGAGAAGTAAACGTTTGAAAGCACGATGCCGCGAGTCGAAGCGGAGGAAATGAGAGAGCCGCAGGGGCGAGAAGAGGAAGCGTCTAAGTTTGAAATTGGCACTCAGACTGGCCGAGAACAATTTCAAGTGGGACTGCGCGCACATTCATCGCAAGTCATGCTCGCACAGGTGCTCCTCACAGCTTTGCAAAAAAGGGAACAAAATCGATCGGTTGATTGCTCGGGACGCTAAACGCAATGAATCGCGCAGCTACTGTTCTGTCAGTCTAGCAGACGCATGTCGCGACAATTCCGTCGCGAGGAGAAACACGTGAGTGAGCGAACGAGGTCGCGTGACACGCTGGTTGAAAGCAACGTAAGTCACGAACGGAACATACTGACCTTTTTTGTTTTTTTTAACCGAAACCACAAAAACAGGTACGTGGGGCGTGTGACTTCCTGAAAAACCAAGCGAAAAACATCCACGGCTCAAAAGGTAGGTTTTTACCCCAAAAAAAATATCAGACAAGCAAAAGCATCCAAACCTCAAAAGTCAGTTTTGCACTCTCAAAAAAAAAAGTCACCCCCCCCCCAAAAAAAAACAAGCAAAAGCATCCATGGCTCAAAACTTTTTCACCCTAAAACAAAAAACTAAGAAAAAAACCCCAAAGCATCCACATCTCAAAAATCAGGTTTTCACAGTAAAAAAACAAAACAAAAAAACCCACCAAGGTAAAAGCAGGTTCCCACCCCCCACCCCAAAAACAAAACCCAAGCAAAAGCATCCATGACTCAAAAGCCTTTCACCCCACCCCAAAAAAAAAACAAGAAAAAATGCCCAAAGCATCCACTCCACACCTCAAAAATCAGGTTTTTACTCTAAAAAAAAAAAGCCAAAACATATACGCATCAAAAGTAAGTTTT
>CAAKHF010020418.1:0-21356 GCA_901007745.1 Hippocampus kuda | reverse complement strand
CATTGAGAAAGTGGTGTTGCGCATGCCAAATGCAAAATACCGTATTGGCCCGAATATAAGACGGTGTTTTTTGCATTGGATTAAGACTGAAAAAGTGGGGGTCGTCTTATATTCGGGGTCTAGACATTATACCCATTCACGACACTAGATGGCGCCAGATATCATTGAAGCGAATGCAGAACTTGACTCCCCAGGCCAAAGTGAACCCCTTCCACGAAGAAGAAAAATAAAAAATAGCAGAAAAAAGGAAAAGAGCAGAAAATAATAGAAGAGATAACAGAAAATGGAGAAATGTCATGACAATCTGGAGAAAAGTGGGTCGAAGATCGCCAGGTTAACCGGTAGCTGAGGTGAAGTAATTATGTCATTTACATTTCAAAAACCAGAAGCCATTCATTTACGAATGTGATTGCACTTTAGATTTGAATGAGGCAAAATAACATGCTTTTTCTCTCAAATATATTGTTATAATCATTTGTGTCAGATGTACTGTGATTAATTTCTGTATAAAAATTTATTTGGTGTTCAAAAAGTCTTTTTTCAAACTTGAGTCTTGAAAAAGAGAGGGTCGTCTTATAATCAGGGCCGTCTTATATTCGGCCCAACATGGTACTTCACTGTGTGTTGGATGCAAGCCAGGGATTTTTTTTTTTCAAATAAAATTAGATGAGGAGAGCTCCAAGCTGTGAACGTTAAACACACCCATTGGAAGGACCACTTCAAGTGGCTTCCCTTTGGCGTTTCATTGGGACAACACGATCAGAGACCGATAAAGCTTCTCCAGACAGCACAGGAGAATGGACACAGGTTCAAAAAAAGCAAATTTAGGATAGCAGAGGTCAAGTACATTGGCCATACACTCAGCGCGGATGGTCTGAAGCCTGACGATGAAAAGATAAGAGCCGTTGTCCAATTACCCCCCACCTGCTGACAAGCCGGCATTAATGAGGTTCATGGGAATGATTCGGTATCTGGCTAAATTCATTCCTCATCTATCTGAAATCTCTGCTCCTCAGATGACGGCTCTTGCAGGGAGAAAGAGAATGGCTTTGGGATGACGCTCAACGCCGGAGCTTTGAAATGCAAAAGTTGCTGATCACAGGAGCTCCAATTCTAAAATACGATGACGTCAACAAGGCTGTGACGCTGTCTGTGGATGCCAGTTTTAAAGGAATAGGGACGATAATACTGCAGTTACTCTAAATCTAGTTCTCCTGTCAAGTTATTTCATAACCTGACATAATCTGTCGTGACCATTTTGCTTCTTAAAAGATTATCCAGCCAGAGTCAAAGAACCTTTGTTGTATTTCAATTAGGCTTACGAGATGGTGATTTTGTCAAACACGACTTCTGCTGTACTGTGTCAATCTTTTGAGAAGTTCATCGCATCAGCTTGTAAATGTCAGATCAACGCGAGGTTGCTGATAGTGCTCATTTCAGTTCTAGACCGGATATCTCACTGGAAACGTTGCATGGCCTCACTACATTTTACACCAAAAGCCAGGCACATGTATTTAATTGTGGAATATACATGCCAGGTTATCTATTTCAGTTTCACCAAAAAGTACTTAAATAAATAAAGCAGGTCACGTTTAACCTACGGTGCCGCGTGACCTGCATCACTGGAAGTTGTCTGTGATCAGCAGTCTGTAATTGCAGGTTTTTTGTTTTTTTTAAATTCTCATTCAAAGTTTGTTTATTCTGCAATTCACCGATGACAATGGCAAAAGAGAATCTGGAGCATGTGCGTTAAATACGCAGCGTACTTTTCATTTGCAATCAACCGACTCATTTTCCAAATCGCCAGACAAATTTGAAAACGATCTCGTGAATCTTATCTTATAAACACATTCCTTCACCCGTCATGAGCATTGAGTTGTTCGTAGATGAGTTTGTGGGGCCCCGTTTTTGCATTCACACCGCAGCCACTGCCTGTGGAACATTTACGCAAAAGTGTGTCAAACGTGACTCCACTACAGTTCACTACAGAGCCCGATCCAAACCCATTGATGTCATGAAATCAGAGACAGATAATATTAATTCATTCCATTACTACAATTGATGACACCATTTTTCCTAAATATGGCTTTGACAAAATACTCAGCTATATTCATATTAGCTGAGGTCAAAATAATAAAACAAATATCAGGAGAAGTCACACGCCTGGAGGACTAAAAGATCATTAAAATTTGCCAACGGAAACCGCTATATTTTCTAAATATGTGGACATCAATGTAAACAAAAGAGCAATCAAAACTAATTCAGTAAGCAGCCAATTCTGGACCAAGTCTGAAAAGACGTTTAAAAACGTCTTTGGGAGTGAATGAGTTTTAACAGCTCAGCTGAATGTATGATGTGATATTTTTGCCTGAAGGTCGGACTTCAAAGAAAACATAAAGCAAGTCCTGCGTTTCAGTTCCAATTCCTTTTCAGCACAATGTTCTTTTCTGCTCCTAAAAACAAACAAACTGTCAAATTTGGAAATTATGTGAGTTTTTGCCCTGTCAAAAAAAGTCAATAAGGATCAACAGTAATGCTCAAAATTATGTTTTTTATAATGGGGAGATAATGAAGGACACAGGAAACAACTTTAAAAAAAAAAAAAATTATCACAGCTCGCAGGCTATGACAAGCCATGACAATTTTATTGGGAGATCATAAAACGGTTTTGAGAGAACTGCAGGCCTGTCACTCTCGTCAAAATGAGGAGAGATTGCCGCGATTGATCGGTCAATCAAACAGTGGGGAATGGTTAATTTTTACCTTTGTTCCCTTTCCTCTGATGGCAGTATCATGAGCTGACACCTGCAACTTGGACAAATTCCAAGCGCAGTGAGAGAGGGCAGGGAGCTTCCAACAAGGATTTGAGTCAAAGATTCCAATCTGCGCTGGCATTATCCAGACTTGCAGGTGTCACTGTGCGGAACTATTCTGTTTATCTTCGGACTTGGCTTCATGCACCACAAACCGCATGCTTCTTAGAGGCTCTCTGACTTGCTGACAAAAAAAAAAAAAAAAAAAGATCACGGTACATATTATGCTTCTTCGATGAGAAGGACAAAGATGAAAAGTTACATGCTTAAGTTACGCATTAAAATGCAGAGCAGGACTGTAAGTGTGTTATCTGCTATACGACGACGTTAAAAAGATCCCAATCTAATTTGACTGCTCCCCTATGCAATGTTAACGACGTCCTCTCTTTTTTTTTGCGGCGGTTCCCCAATTGGATTAGCCAGCCCCGAAAAGCCAAACACAGCGTTAATAGGGACAGGTCAATGAATGTCAATGTGTATTTAGTTTTTTTTCCAACTCAAGCAAATATCCTTTTGATTGCGCTAGTCAACGGGCAATTAAATCTATGCAAAAATAAAATGACGGCAGTATAAAAAACGAAACGACTGCAGAAACCTCCTCATACCTTTTCAATTTTCCTTCCACGGGGAATTACCAAAATGAAGAAATGAGCTGGCGTGACAAGAATGAAAGTATTCATAGTCAATATACTTCATACAGTGGGTAAAATTATTACTATATCTTGTAAAGTCTTTCATTTTTAATGGCCGTCATAAAAAGACCACTGACATTTTTCCACATTATTAAAAAAAAAAAAAGAAAAAACTCCTACCCAGAATTTATCTCACGAATATTAGGTTGCTGACGATCTGATTTTCTGTTTCTCTTAATGTCCCCAACGTTTAAATGTAATGTAAAGTTACCAGAATAAGAATTAATTGCCTTAAAAAAAAGATTTAGCTGCTAAACAAGTAAATTTTTTCTGACAGTTGTGCAATCTATTTCGCCGCCTTGCTTAAGGGCACCTTCATCTCACGGTCAGGCAGCTGACTCCCATCTGTCCAAAAATCCAACCCATTTTTACAACCATTCATATTTACACCCACATGTTCACCGAGCGGGATATCAACCCGAGTCGCCTGCAGTGAAGTTAGAGGAAAGATCACATTTTTAAAGAAGAAAAAAAAAAAAAAGTAATTTAAATGCAAATTTAAAAAAAAAAAAAGCGTCCACTCAAAATGTCTTGAGCTTGGATACACGTTTATTCCAATAGGTGCTAATTCAGTGGTAGGTATTAATATTAGCAATGTTGAGCAAGCTTTATGGACTCGCTGGAGCTACCTGATAAGGGTGACAGTTGTGTAGATGTGGAACACACCGGGCTGATTTGAGTTCCCTTTCCTTTACCTGTCAGTGTTATCTGGAGGGAACCAGACTTGCTCTGTGTGCATCTCAGCTGCATTACATTACATTACAGCAGTTCAATCAAACTACGTTTAAGTGTAGTGATGTTTACTTCTCATTTAAATGCTCTTTACAAGTCAGTCTTAAAATTTAGTAAATTCATCAAGAATTTCAGTGTTGCGCCTTGTATTAAAAAAAACAAAATCAAAGTTGAATTTTAAAAAAAAAGTTACATTTGCTGAGAGACATTTGATACATGTTCTCAGGGCCACAATTACAAAAACGTTAAGGAACGTTGGACACTGATCCTCAGTCGTTAAAGGCATCGTTGATTGGGCGTAAAATTGGCACTAAAGGTTTCACAACTTCAGTACGGCTTTGTCCGTGTCACATTTTAAGTTTACATCTTGAATGGGACCATGTTTTTTAGAGCCTGCTGGCATGGAGAGCAGTGCAGGACATGAGCATAAGAAAATGCCATACTGTCAAGTCTACCGAGGCCTTTGTGCAGGTATTGTCATATTTATGTTTTGTTTTCAACAAAAGTGGTATCACCTGCACAAAGCCTGAAGGAAACACACACACACACACGCAAACACACACACACAAAATCCTTGTTGAGTGTGTAAATTATGATGATCTTATCTTTGCATTTTAATGAACTGCACACATGCACAGGCACACACCGGCATACCGGAGGCGATTTTCAGCCTATTAACAGAGAAGCGACGCAGTGCAGAGGAGCAAATGACCCGCTGCCATTCCAACACTAAAACAAATAAACAAGGCCATTATTTACCTCCTTGAATCCCCTGATGTAAATGTCGGTGTGCTTTTTTTGCTGGGAGAGAAACATAGTCGGGTGAGGACAACGGCACACTGCAAAATGCACTCAAATCGTTCACCATCACACGAAATTGCTCCAAATTGCTTCCACGGGTATTCTGGATTTTGCGAAGCTCTTTTCATGCCTTCCCAAACTTTATTTTTTAGTCTTTTTCAAATTGACGCCTCCGATGTGGGTCTTTTGTTGTAATTGTCCAAAAATTGGAATACAATATTGCAGGATTTGCTTTAAAATAAAACAGTCTAAATCAATGACTGGCAGATTCATCTTAGCCCGACATAAGGGGTGAACCTTTCCTTTTATTTATTTAGTTTTTTTTTTAGTTACCAATTGTATGGCCTCAAGGCAGAAGTTTCTTTTCCACCACATAGAGTAATTTCAGGGCACGCATGGGGTTTATTTCACAACCTTTACTCCTCATGCCCTTGTCCTTAAGCGCCATTTGGCAAACCCCAGGCAAGCTGTCATATGCCATTTATTCCAGCAGCCACTGCACCTTAAGGATCAGACAGACAGACAGCGAGCTGCGGAGATGATCACTCTCTCCTCTATCGGCTACGTAAAACAATGTGACTGAGGGCTTTGCTTTCAGTCGGGGGAGGGGGGATTCCCCCCCTCCCTTGGGTGCTGCCTTCACATTTGATCACAAGTGGGGTTGGATGCATCGATTAACGTGAGGCCAATAAGCACTTGTGTCAACATTTCGAAGAATAGTTGAACGCAAACAGGTGCGTCTTAAAATTAGAACTACTTGGAAGTCAACATCGTCACAATGCTAGATCGTTGACATTGGAGATAATTTTGTACCATTCAGGCGAGTGCCAAAAAATTGTTTAAGTGCCATGATTGTTCTTGAATTAAACATTCTAGAATGTTTTAAGCCTTTTTGTTTGCGCGTGTGTGTTTGTGTGTGCGTGTGTGAGAGGCATTGTGCTGCATGCCGAGTGTGATGGCAAATGTTGCATCTGGTGATCCTTAAAGGTTGCCCTTTCCGAAGTTAAGCATCAGTGCATCTGTTGAGCTGTGCAATGGCTCTCCATGCGGTGCTAAAATGCGAAACTTTCGCAGCATTAATCAGAAACTAAAATGCTCGGTGAAAGGTTGCGGTCAGTTGCAAGAAACCCTGAAACTTGAATAAATTGTCACGGGACATATTGCAGAGAATTTTGTGTACGTTCAGCCAAAGCAAGTGTGCCCTGTAAGCATATAACTAGAAATTTATATTCACCCTTTTTCCTCACATCCCTCACTTGCGCCCCGCTGACTATTGAATATCATTTTGGAGTGAGACTATCCAATTAAAAATTTGAGAGAATAATGAAATTTTTGGATGGCATTTGTTTTTACTTGAGAAATTCTGGATAGAGAAGACAAAAAAAAAAACAAAACATTGAATTATTTTTTTCTCATTTAATCAACAGTGGCGGCCGCCACTGTTGATTAAATGAGAAAAGTGATCGAGAACAGTGATCGAGTGGTTGGCGCGCCGACCTCACAATGCAGGGGTGCCGGGTTCGATTCCAGCTCCGTCCTTCCTGTGTGGAGTTTGCATGTTCTCCCCATGCCTGCGTGGGATTTCTCTGGGTATTCCGGCTTCCTCCCACGTTCCAAAACCATGCATGGCAGGCTGATTGAACACTCTCAATTGTACCTAGATGTGATTGTGAGCACAAATCGTTATTTGCCTGTGTGTGCCCTGCAATTGGCTGGCAACCGGTTCTGGGTGTCCCCCGCCTACTGCCCGAAAACAGATGGGATAGGCTCCAGCACCGCTCCAAGACCGTTGTAAGGATAAGCGGTTTCAGAAAATGGGTGGGTGGATGGATAATCAACAGTTTCTATTTCTTAAATTCACATAGCAGGAAACTATTATGCTGCTAGAAATAAGACACCTTGTGAGGAAACAAATATTTCTTTTTTTTAAACTCATATCTTTTTATTTTTTGGTTGTGAGTTTGAATTCTAAAGCAGCTTTCACGTAACTTGAGGTTGTTAGCTACTTCATAACAGTAAGGCACATCTGCCCTTTTTGCATACGCCTGCCTTCCGTCTACTTTGTACCTGGACACAAAGGCCACAGGGCATGGGTTGAGAGCGACATATTTCCTTCAGTGATGTCTGTCTCTTTAACGTAGATTCCACAAGTCCAACCGTACACACACAATAAAGCCTTGAAACAACAATTGGTGATATAGTCTCTAATTAGTATGTTAGCCGGAAGGAAATGAAAGAAGAAAAAAACGTACGGATTCCCGTCACATATCATGAAGCTTCTTTTCTGTCGTGTTTCATGTTCTATTTCAAAGACGGTTTGTTGCGAACAAGACCTTGCTCGTTTCCCCTACCGAGGCCTTCTATATGACTTGTTGATTTTGTGCTCGAGTGTCCTTTTTGCCAGGACAATTATTCTTCAAAGTTCTTTAGAGCAGCCATGGGACGCTTCTGCCAGGATTATTTTCCTTTCCAAGGTGTGATTGAGTGGACTGGGCGTCTCCCATGTCCTCCATGTTGTCATTCGCTGACAGCTCCACATCGGCTTAATAAGCTATTCCACCACAGGCGGCGGCAGTCGTACATATACATCCTCGTAAAAATTTGTCACTCATCCATGCAGCTGGCCCGAGGGCATTTCATCAGTTGCACATCACGTACGGTTTGAAAATATTCACCAACCGCCCCCTTAAGATGTGATTTTCATTAAAGCTCACTCTTCTCGGTCTAAAATAGGGATTTTTTTCTGGTTCATGCAGTTGAATGTTGAAGCTTAACAAAATGATGACGCGATTATATTGTCTTCATCTTCTGACCATGTCTTTTATCGGATAATTTTCTTTCATTTTAACGTTAGATAGGAACTGGATGAGTGAAGGACTCAATGCATCTTTTCCTGAGCCTTTCACTTGCCAATGTCTGACAAATATACTCGCAAACAAACATCAGTCAGCTTGTCAAAAATAGAAAACATGCTTTTGACAGAAAGACATTCGTGTCATTTGCGAATCTTTCATGAAATCCGTGATCACCAACTAAACTAAATGTTTGGGAAAACGGTTCTTTTCAATCAACTGATTCTTAAGATTCATTACAACCAAAAGAACTGTTGTGCCATCTCTAAAAGAAACCCGATTATGCTTTAAATGTAAGACGTGTTTAGGGAAAAAAAAATAGAAAAATTAACATTTTAGTAACTGACTGTCCCATTTCATACCAAATACTGTATATGGAGCTGTTTTTTTCAAACTTTCTGACACAAACATCTGTAATAATGCATTCACTCACCCAGAGAATACTTTAATTCGAGACTCCATGAAGTCAGATGACCTGCAGATGGCTGATTGCAAATTGATGTTGATTCCAAAGGCACCTGCCACAATATTGCTACCTGGAAAGGAACCATTTAGGTTGCCATAGTGACAGTAATAACGGGAGCAGTTCCACAATCATGTGAAATAGGAATCAATCAACAACCAGGAACAGTGCTCTCAGTTGTCTCAAAAAATAAGCAAGAAGCTGTCACAAGCGTGAGTGAAACATTCACCAACAGGTTAGGGGACCTAAAATGCAAGTGCATGAAGATTCATTCTTGTAAATTGAAGCACAACATGAAGTTATTGTCTTGTAATACCAGCAGCAGACTGGATTTTGGCGGAAGAGTATCCCATTGTCTCGGTACTTGCTTATCATATTTATACCAGGTTGTGAGATTGATCATAAGGGTGAAAATAATATTGCTGACAACGTTAGAACATTTGACTCAAATGAAATGACTCATACAGAACAAAACAGAAATACAAGGAGTAGCATAAAGGGAGGAAAAAATATTAAATAAATCAATCTGATATATCGCACACAGACTCGGGTGTTTGTATACTGTAAATGTGTAGCGATTTCAAGCGAGCTATAAATTCCCTTGATGCACAAGCATTGGAGAGATCCCGACTCAGGAATTGTGGCACACGAAATGGATATCTGGTGCCCGTCGCCAATCTCCTTAAGCCCCTGGCAGGCGTAGCAAATGTTCACAAAGCCCATAGCGCCTAAATAAGCAATGCAATTGGATAAAAAAGAGCACGGTAGATGACAGCTGTTGGCTGAACGAATCGACTAGCATTAGCACTACTTGGCTGCTAGTCCACACGAACCAAATATATACGGCCAAATCAAACTGTTTCAGTGGGTTTCAAGAACCGTTCCACCCTTAATGTGAATGTGCGCGGGCAAGATGACTGACAGGAATGCGAGAGAGGCAGCGCGGATGAATGTTGACCATGTATGTCAACAAACATGCATGGTAAGTGCCCCCATGAACTTTTATCCTGTGTCCTGTCCCAGTAGTTCAAGGGAAAGTGGGCTCCCATCCCCGGGGAATCTTACAGGATCCCTGTGACCAGCGGGATTCCCAAAAAATGTCAGCACTAATGCAGAGAGAGCAGATATCCTATTAGGTGAGCAAAGGAGTTAGTGATGCGTCCAACGCAAGTTCCAGTCGTATAAATTCTTGTGCAAAAGTCATTAGTCACTTGACACCGAGGTCTCAGATTTTGCACAACTGACCAAAGAGTCTCCACCATCCCGAGCAAGCACTGGCATGGACACGGCAGGGGGTCCCTGACAGTACTTGGAGGAGAAGACATGCTGTACCGCAGCGTTTCAAGCGCCGTGCTGAAAAGGAGGGCAGCTGTCCAGTGGGGGTGAGCTCCTCCACTTGACGATACCTGTTCATGTTTGATGTTGTGATTAACTGTAATGATTTAGCAACAATCGGAAAATGCCAGGGTGACAACAGTTCATCATTGATTGACACACACTGTGGGAAAAACAAACCTAAATTTGACAACTAATTATGATTGATAATCTCCAGTGGAAAACATGCATAATGACCATAAATGACCTCCTGGTGTTTTGTGGGCTCTTGAGCAGGTGCTCCTGAAATCTTTATTTAATTCCAGACCCTTCTTGTCCTGATCTAATGAATCATTATTTTATTGATTTTAATATTTTAGAGCTCGACGTACAAATTTGCCGCCTCGCCACTTTATGCTGTGCATTAACATTGACCCACTTCCAACGTATGCATGACCTAGTTCCTAAGATACATTATATGGCCTACTAAGTTAAACTAAATATGTGGTTCATGTGTGAAACGGCAGTGGTCATATGTTGATAGTTTTCCACATATTATTTGGAATTTACTTGATTAAGTTGACACAAACTCCTGCATGTCAAACAATGAGTGACAGGGAGATGGATGAAAACATAATTTCCTGGTGAATTCTCCCTTTTTTTGTTTTTTTTCCGGACAGTGAGCAGTGAAATGATGAGCTAACCTGACTTGCTTCCATGAAGTACTTTGATCTTCCTCCGTGACCCGCTTCAGCAGTGACACGTTGCCCTTTCTGTGAGCACATCTATCATTCGCTGCGCCGTGTGGAGCAGAGCGCAGGTGCTGTCACCTTATTGTGATGTTTTCTGCTCGTTATTTGCCCAAGCTACTTGCTCCCAATCACATCAGGTGTACATATGAGTGTTGAGGTAGATTACCGTATTTTCCGCACTATAGGGCACACCTAAAAACATTCAATTTTCTCAAACGCCAAACGCCAGTGCGCTTTATAATCCGATGTGCCGTATATATGGATCAATATTCTCATTTCTTGGACGTAGTATTTTAAATGTTCTGTAAAGTGCTTTGTTACAGCTGCTGTGGTTGTGAAAGCTCTATATAAATAAAACTGTATTGTATGGTATTGAAATTCCCTTTAGCATAGCTCCATCTAGTGGATGCGTAACGCAACCCCAGCCACTATTGGAGCGTCTATTCTATGCGCATTATAATGCGGTGTGCCCTTGATACGAAAACAGCCTTAAAACCCTGGAGAACCCAAGAACCCTTTTCTTCTTTGGAAAATGATGAATTATACATTAAATGACGCTATATGTTCACTGAACACCAAACTATATGTTTTTTCAAATATTCAAATTCAATGCTTTAATCCTAATTTAGGATTTGGGCCAAAATTGACCCTTTGGGATTTAAGGGTCGCATTTGAGTATCAGAATTTATAGGGGCCAAATTTGACCCCGTGGGTTCTCCAGAGTTAAAATAGGCCATTCATTGAAGGTGCGCCTCATATTCCGAAGCGCCTTATAGTGCGGATAATATAAATAACTTTTTTGTTTTTTGTTTAATGATTTTGCATGACTTTAAACTACTATAGAATACAAATTCAAATTGAACTTTAAGCCATGTGAGCAATAGTATGGATATCTGTTGGGAATTGTTCATTGTTATGCGTAGATCCATAATGGAGCTTTGTTTGACCACAGAAAAGAATGTGTCAGAAACATACTGATAAAATGAACTTGCACCGGCATATTGGTGTTTACCGTTTTTCCTTTATTACCAAATTTTCAAGAGTGTCCTCTTCTTCATTTGAGGCTTTCTACCAGGCTCAAAGGCATGACAAAATGCATCATCTTTGCTGAGTTTGTATGTGAACGTAACTCGATAAAAGCATTGGATGGTTCTTGTTGAATGCATTTTTTTTTGTTCAATTGATAAATGCACTTCCATTAGTAGAAGGCAACTTTTCTGCTGTCACTTTAGCAAGCACTCTATATGCTGTTTTTTTTTTTTTTTTTTAGAATATTTGCCACCTGTGTTTGTGTTTGTTTTTGCTTTTTTTTCCCAAGCCAAATTATATTTGGAAGTAAAAATAAAGTCACAGCATAAAATACTCCCAATTAAAGATTCCGGATTATAATATCACGTCTCCCTCATAAACCTTTGTGAAATGTTAAAAGCCATACATACATTTTGAAAAGACATAAGAGGATGAAGCTGACAAGTGACTTTCTATAGGTTTAAGGTTTTCAATTGCCTCTGCCAATGGTGTTGCCTCTAAAATATATGTCTGAATGAATAGTTTGCCTTTTTTGCCTCTATTTAATGAATGGCACCGATGTTGTCCTCTTCTTTGTTACAATTACAATTACAATTGATTGGCGTAATTGTTGGAAATTATTGCCCTATCACATCTTATTTTAACATTCTGTTTTGCATTCTGTCTTTGCATCTTACCACTTTTTCTACCTTTTACGCTCACGCTAGATAAATCAGAGAGGGTGACGCTGAAAGGTGGTGACTAATGCTCAAGTCTTCCTTGGAACACCATGAACATGTTTGCATAAAATGATCCGGGAAGGCGTCCATTGATTGACTTCATCGCTCATTTCAATCTGCTCTCCAGGCAATGGCCTAATTGAAACAATGGCCTTGCTCTGCTTCCTAAAGGATCATCTTGTTTACATTGTACAAGGTCCAACAATCTATCGAGACATCGACCTCGATGCGTGTTTCCCTTCTTAGTTGCTGTAAATTCAACGGTGACTAGCATGCTATCCTGTTATGATTTCCTATTACGGAAAGTATGAGTTGAGACTGTCCTACCGACAGTACATGGACCTGGCCAGAAGGCAAGTTTAATTTGGGATCATCACATTTTGCCTTTTACGTGGGTGATATGTTGGATCGATTTGCTAAAGGGCATTCTCTGACTCAGTTACAGTTCCGCGAAAGGCAGTCTATGTCCAAAGGCCCTGGAACAGTGAATAACGATGGCATGCCAGATGGTCTTTGTCGGAAAGGGTATTCTATTGCGGGTCTAGAGCTTGCCCTGCACACTGACCAGGAAAGAGGTTGTGAAGGCAAAACATAGATTATATGGCGTGAAGCCTCAATGTTTCATACTGTCCTTGTCCTTTATGACTTGGCTCTCAATGTGCTGATACATCCTTGGCGGGGCACTGGGATGAGGGCATTCATTATGGACACAAAAGCTAAAAAAATCGCTCCATTGACTGGGAGTACATATTCAAGTGCTGAGCATTAAAAATCAGCTTGATTCAGAATACACATGAATATGCTTGGAAAATACATTTTCACCGAGTTCAAAATTACATGTATTGATTTATTCATTTGAACCAACTCGTTGAGCAACACCGTGGGATTTATCTCAAAGCATGACATGACCCAAACTGGCCTTGACGATACCACTGGCCACTTCTTCTGCCAACAGCAGACTCAAATATTAAGCACATTCATACCCTCTCGCGTGATCAATTTGGTTTTGCAATTAGTTTGACACTCAGTTTTACCAGGCGTGACTGTTAAGTGGTTTCGCCCGGACGTTTATGTTCCCCTCATGCATTGTCGAGCCCGGTCACATTTGTGTTGTGGTGCGGCAGGTCCTAGGACCTACCTCTACTTCGAATTCACCGAATGTATACGTGTATAATGTATGGTGCATAAAACACCATGTCACATTTCTTTAGACCTCAATCAAAAAAATCATTATTCTTCTTCGCTCGCTCATCAGTTGACCAGCTCCCACTGCACTACAACATTAAGACATCAAGACCCACACTGTAAAATGTAAGGAAATGTATGTATCTGCATTAGGCCAAGTAGTATAGAATGCAAAGAGAACAGAACACAATGTTTTTACATTAGGGCCGTTTGCCAACTGCATTTTCTTTAGGTCAACATTTTCATTGCTTTCAAACAGTACCGTATTGGCCCGAATATAAGACGGCCCTGATTATAAGACGACGCCCTCTTTTTCAAGACTCAAGTTTGAAAAAAAAATACTTTTTGAACACCAAATTAATTTTCATACAGAAAATAATTACAGTACATCTGAAACAAATGATTATAACAATATATTTGAGAGAAAAAGCATGTTATTTTGCCTCATTCAAATGTTAATATCTGAACATTTAAATATGTATACTAAAGTGCAATCACATTCGTAAATGAATGGCTTCTGATTTTTGAAATGTAAATGACATCATAACTTCTCCTCAGCTGCCGGTTAACCTGACCGATCTTTGACCCAATTTTCTCCAGATTGTCGCTACGTTTCTCAATTTTCTGTTATCTCTTCTATTATTTTCTTCTCTTTTCTTTCTTACCGCTATTTTTAATTTTTCTTCTTCGTGCTACCGCTATTTTTTTTTTTATTCTTCGTGACAGGGTTTCACTTTGGCATGGGGAGTCAAGTTCAGCATTCGCTTCAATGATATATGGCACCATCTAGCGTCGTGAATGGGTATAATGTCTAGACCCCGAATATAAGACGTTTTATTTCAATGCAAAAAACACCGTCTTATATTCGGGCCAATATGGGAGTACACACTTGCCGTGTTGATTGATCATGTAGCAATGTCAGTCAGGCTTATAAGTGGTGCTGTGCTGTCGAGTTCATTGAGAAGTTTGAAGTTGTGCTCGTCCGATTGCAATCTCACTTCAGTCAGGTATGTCGACGTGTTTCTTTTCTGCAGTCGCAACGGCTACCACTCGAAAAGGAAAGCCATTTAAGTGTTGTCACTTTTAACCCTTTCAGGAACAGCGGTTACTACAGCGGACAGCGTATCGTTATTGGGTTACAGGGTGTGTGAAAGGGTTAAGGTGATATGTACAATGTTAGGAGATGAGTTGCAGTTCAGACTGGTAGTTACATATTGTACCCGACACATTTGATGAGAATGCACGCAAATTACTGATTGTCTCTAACAAAGTCTGCATCGTGTCCCTTCCAAGATGCTTCAAGAAACTGCAATCATAGGTGATCTTAGGGCGCCCTCAAGCCCTATAATCTCCATTTAATTAAAAGCCAACACATCTTCTCATTTACTGAATGAGATCACAGAAGCTCAAAGTGAGAATTTTTTTTAAAGGGATTACAGGTTTGCTTGACTCACAATTGACTCATAAAAAGCCGTACCCTGCATGCTCCTGCCAAATTTATAATCGGTAGATACACACTAGCCATTTAAGCTGTCTTTATACCATTTTAGGGTTTAAAGTCACTCCCCCCCCACCCCCAATTTTCCACAGTAATATGTGAGGCATAGCAAAGACTGAACACCACCAATGTGTGGAGACTTTCTGCCCACGACGGCAATTATTGCATTGCGCCGATGGTCGAATGATCTAATTCCACGGAGCCACATCAGCTCTGCCCTGATTTGGTGAGTTTGATCTGAAAAGGACAGGAGAATAAACGTCGAACCATTTCACTGGCAAGCTATTGTGCAAGTGGCTTGTGACTCAGGAATTATCTAACAACCACAATTAATGTGCCAGATTAGGTTCAGAAATCTGGCTGGCATGGTTTCAATGTCTCAGCACAAATACAGAAAATTGTCTTGACACTGAAAACAAGTTCTAGTCTTTCTTGAGCAATAATTTTTCCAAACAGTAAACTAGGCTAAAAATAAATAAATAAAATAAAATCAATCCCTTGCATAAACAAAGACAAGAGAAATTGGCACAAATGCTGAATTTTATCTCTGGAAAAAAAAACCTGATGAAGCAAAAGGCAAACAAATGTGAAAAAAAAAGAGATCATACCAGCTAATTTGCAGAATTCCACCCTGGTTTAATTATCGGAATCACAGGAGGAGCTGGTAATAGCTGACAATTCTAATCACCTTAATAGCTCAAAAATTAATATTGTCGACAAGCTGTGTGTCCCCAAAAAAGATTCCTAGCATGTCCAACAATCGACACAAAGGTCATAGCATTGCACTGGCCCGACTGGAATTTAGTATTCTTCCAGATAATTTTGTGCACTGGTAGCAGTCATCATTACACAAAAAGTCAATGAGCAAATTTATGTTAATATGTGTCTAAATCAATAACATCTAAAGGAATTTGGTGTTGATTGGTGCTTTTTCTCAACTGCCCCAGTGTCATCCGGATTACAGCACTCATGAAAATGTTACTAACAAAGCATATAGAAGTGAATCAAATGCGTGCATGTAGATCATAATTAATACAACATGATTTAATTAAGGATGTTACATTAAGAGTGAAAGCAGTCTTCAGGCAGTAGGCGGGGTAAACCCTGAACAGGTTGCTAGTAAATCCCAGGGCACACGGAGATAAACAAACATCCGCAGTCACACCTTATTTAGAGTGATCAATTAACTTACCATGCTTGTTTTTTGGAACGTGAGAGGAAACCGCAATACCCAGAGAAAACCCACACAGGCGTGGGGAGAACATGCAATCTCCACACAGGGAGGCTGGAATTGAATCCCACACCTCTGTACTGTGAGACGGATGTTAAACATTAAACATGAAATACAGAAGTCGGATGAAACAATTTGTAATACAAAGAAAAAAGGTGTCAAAGAACAATTACATTAAATGAAAATAGCCTCTATCATGATAGTAATTCTTGGCACTAGACAATTTTTAATCAAGTGACAGGAATAAATGCGGCAGTGTGTAAATACAATTACGGAAAAAGAAAAAAATAATAATTTAGCCTTATCGGGGAATGGATGAGTAACCGAATATATGTACGCAACATGAAAAGTCAGGTCTATGTCTGCTTCAAATATGATGATAGAAATAGTTCATTGATGGTATGACGGTACAGCTGAAAAATACAAAATCCTTTTTGGAAGCATGTCAATAATATGCATGTCTAATGTGTGGGGAGAAGGCATGGCAACATGCTAACACTCTCACCCTCCGTGCGGCTTTCATAAATGTCCTGATAGCAGACATGCTGCGCAGGACGCAAGAATGACTGCTGGGAAGAAGATATGCTGTACCTTGAAGACTGACGGCACCCCCATCTCATCTTCAACATCCCTCGAGCCCCTTGACAAAGGTACATGATAGTAACGGAAGCATTTTTGCCCCCACCTTGCAATGGCTTCCGAAATAGTGTCATTTTAGAAAAGAAGAAGAGACTGATGCCGGGGTCATCAAATCTGTCTCCTTCAACGAAATATCTTCAAGGACAATAGATTTTTAACATTGTGTGATGACATAGTGCGAAAAATGTTCAAATGCAATGGCATAACAGAAGCAGCACGGTGAACAAGTCTTGAGCATATCTGTTTCACATTTCAGAGGTTAGAAGCTCACATCCTGTGTGTAGTTTGCTTGTTCCAACCGTAGCCTGGTTTTCTCCCGCATTCTTAAATCATATTTGATAGGGCCATTGAAGACTCTTAGGTGTTTGTCTGAGGGTTGTTTGTCTATGCCAGGGGTGTCAAACTCATTTTTGTCGCGGGCCACATTGTCGTTCTGGTTTCTCTTGGAGGGCCGTTATGAATTTTGGGAAACCATATAAATGTTTAATCACCTCCACATATTACATACACAGCACACAACAAATTTATGGATAACTAGTTTTAAAATCAGAAGTCAAGAATAATGATTGTTAATGTGGATTACATATGACAATTAGAAATTTTGGTTCAGACTTTAGCAAGCATCATCGAACTTGACATGCTTGGTTTGCTTTCGCGGGCCACATAAAATGATGTGGCGGGCCATAGCTGGCTCCCGGGCCTTGACTTTGATACGTGGTCTATGCAGTGTGTTCCCACCGATTGGCTGGTGACAAGTCCAGGGGTACCCCACCTCTCACCCAAAAGTCATCTGGGATAGACTCCAGCTCACATGAGTCCCTAATAAGGATAAACAGTCTGCAGAATGGACAGATACGATAAAAGAAAGATAAGCCTTGGTCTATAATCAAATTTTTTTATGATAGCTAAGACATGTTGGATCAAGATAATATGACTGTCTTGTGCTTTATTAAGATATTTGACGACTTAAGGGTAAACCAGAAAGCAGTATTGAATGCCACAAGCTCACAGATGTAAAGAGCCCCACAAAGTACACGCTTTGTGAATAAAATCTCAGCACAGAATTATGTTTGACACACTTGGCTGATTGTAATTAACCTTTCGATGCAGGGAAGAAATGCACCCCCCTTGGGATGCTCAAGATCTGCAACATTCAAGCAAAAATGTCAAAGTTATACTTTTTCCAATGTTTGTGATAGGTTGTAGTTCCAAACAAGCCTTAGAAACGTACCGCTTGGAATTCCAGACATGATAATTCTATTCTATTATGTCTGCTGGGGGATTAAGAAAAAAAAAATTAAAGCAAAATTCTGTGATTGTCGTTCTGTTCACTTTGAATTTATCCGGAGCCTGTTAATATTCCCGTGCCACATGTAAGCTTGGAAGAAAAGTCCATTACACTCCTTGTCAGGTTCCCAAGAGTTGGCCAGGAGCAATATTAATACCCTGAATTATAAATGAGCGAATGGCAGCAGGTACTACCAAGCCGTTACATATATAATACAAGTGGATGAACACTTAGTGACAGAAGTTAGCGATTGCTCCCTTGGATTCGGCAATTATACTGTTCATCGGGCTCACAATATATAATGAGAGAAACTTCCTGACAGGTCTGCACGAGTCATCATGATATATCTCTGCCGCAGAACACTTGTGTTACCCCCGGGCGGAGTAACACGACATCTATATTAATGACAAATTTTCACTTGCAGGTTCAAGTCTGTTTTAAGATAGAAGCATGATGTCCTGAAAATCCACAAGATTGAAGGGGTTGTCTGAAATCCGAAAGCAGTTCTGATTAGATTGCAAACCACGCACTCTACTTTTTTGTTGTTGTTGTTTTGATGGGTTTGCAATGTCATCCAGGGTTAATTTCTATGTTTGAATAAATAGTTTTAATGAGATGACAATGCCGAAACAACAGAGTGCAACTAACGATTCAAACTGAACAGAACTACTGTATTTTGACAGACATACTTTTCACTGACTTCAAAACGAACTCCCTTCATTCCTGCTAGTGTGCTTTGTCATAGTCTCATTCCAAAATCTGATGAGGCTATATTGAATTCATCCATCCAATTTCTGATCCGCTTATCCTCACGAGGGTCACAGGTGTGCTGGAGCCTATCCCAGCTGTCATCGGGCAGTAGGCGGGGTACACCCTGAACTGGTTGCCAGCCAATTGCGGGGCGCACACAGATGAACAACCAACTGCGCTCACATTCACAACTAGGGACAATTTTGAGTGTTCCATTAACCTGCCCCGCATGTTTTTTTTTTTTTGGGAATGTGGGAATAAAACCAGAGTACCCGGAGAAAACCCACGCAGGAATAGTGAGAACATTTAAACTCCACACAGGAAGGCCGGAGCCGGAATTGAACCCTGCACCTCTGCACTGTGAGGTCGACGAGCTAACCAGTCGACCGCCAGGCACGGGCGGCCTGGCGGTCGTATGTTATTATTATGTGTTATTATTATGTTATTAATTGTGAGGCCGATTGTTGTGCCTTTCATCCACAAGCATGACCTCATATTGTGGCATGATCATGCACGGCCTTCTGTCGTAAGGGTCTGTCTGTCCACAATTCTGGAAGCTCAGAACACCAAAGTTCATGTATGGCAAACAGACTCACCGGACTGGATGTCACTTATTGGAAATGTTTGGGATTCTCTGTTTCGGCGTAAACGACAGCACGTTCCAGTTCGAGCTCAAGCCTCCTTTGTTTTTTAACCCTTTCATGCACCAAGTATCCTGATACACGATAAGCTGTCCACTGTAGTAACCGCTGTCCCTGAAAGGGTTCATTTCAAGACAACAGTAAAACAAAAATGATTTGCCAGCGGCAAAATCAATCACAGTTTTGTTTTCTTCTCAGTTCTATTGCGCTCCAAAGGCTTCAAATGAATCTATGGAAAAAGGGTAAGGTACATTTGCTGATCCTGCGCGATGTAGAGTTGAATGCAGCAGTGCCTGACTGGTGTGCCCGCTTTTGGCAAGAAGCTTACTCCCACCGCAAGGTCGAGTCTGGACAAATACATAAAGGAATAACCTTCCTGCGGGCCGATCGATACCTTCTATTATTTAAGAGAGACTGCGCTCAATTTATTTTACCTCTCAGTGGACATTGGTGCAACACAGAGGACAAGCAAACCTTTTCATTTGGTCAGATTATTGTTAGGTTGCTTACAGTCCATTGAATTCGTTCAATTTCGAAGGACATTATCCTCAAAATTATTGATGTTCATTATTGGAGATTGCGATGATGAAAGCAGTTCGCAGACAACCAAATTGCTTCAGTTTGAGAACGATGCTTCTGTTTGCAAGCAGTTGCAACATCCATGCGTTGTGCTCCGTTGTGTTTTCTCCCGCAAACCGGTACTCCCAGTCCGTCATATATATATTTTTAACTGTAAATTCACCTTCAGTGTTGTTCCCAAGAAAGTAAAGCGTAAAGCTTGAGTAAAAAAAAAAAAAAAAAAAAAAATCTCTTCTATTAGCACACGTTTGTGACAAGTCACCCCAGTTTGAACCGAACATGGAGGATGAAACACAGCTCCTTTTTCGCTGTGATCTTTGGAGTCATCCATGCATGAAGAGTTACTCTTGATGATGAGTGATTCTCTCTCTCAAAAAAAAAAAAAAGCCCTGTTACAAGATTTTCCTCAAACCAAAATGAGGGCAAGGTGTGTTATTCGAGAAACACAGATTCTGTAGTCGTTTGTTTCTTTCTCTGAAGAGAAAGATCTTACGGGCGTCTATTACTGCAAGTGCACTTTCACAACAATGTGAAAAAGAAAAAAAAAGAGAACTCCTTAAAATGAAGACCTCCAATAAAAAAATGTAGGCACTGGTAGTACAAATCGCCTCTTAACTTAGCCCAACAATGTTTTGTTTCTATAGCAATTGAATATTGTCCTTTTCCAGTGTGATAGGAAGCCAGAATGTACTGCTACCTCAAGTCATATCCTTCTATCCTGAAGATTGCAGTCTCTTAACTGAGCGACTTAATTTCCACTACATGGTTGTAGCAACCACATTCTATCGTTTTGTGTTTTGTTTTGTATGTGGCACAGTGGGATTTGCCTCAAGGCACAGTCAGGAGAGGGGGGGGGGGGGGGGGTCTGTTTTGAATCAGGCCTTGATCGCGTGGCTGGAAGTCTGCAAATGTGACTGCACTGTTAGCCGACCAATCAGATGTAATCTTTAAAGTGTACCACACACATACACCAGACAAAGCAATGATAACCACCAGCATCCGGAAACACAAATCTAAAGTGATTTGTGGGTAATACGGATCATTTCTTTGTGGTAATGCATGCAACCAAAAAGTGTGAAAAAGCAGGTTTGAAGGTAATTCATTCTGAGAAAAACAGCATCGTTGGCAATACAATTGTACTTACGCACCCTGATCTGGAAAGTGTATTGTGCAGCGGGCACATTTAATAATCACATGACTGAAATTGCCTTGGAATAAAAATCTGATACCTTGCATTCAATTGGAAGAAATTCATTTCAGACAGTGAGCCATTTAAACATGTTGGTCTGTGTGCCTGGAGGAACGGCAAGTAAATTGCCGTCCATCCATCCATCCATTTTCCGATTTGCTTGATCCTCACAAGGGTCACGAGCGTGCT
>CAAKHF010020408.1:13170-28431 GCA_901007745.1 Hippocampus kuda | reverse complement strand
CGCTGCTGCTGCTGCTGCTGCTGCTGCTGCTGGAGCCTGTCTGCTTGTTCTGGTCGGTGGGCATGTTTTCCCCTTTTGCTGCGTGGACTCCACTGATAAACGTGTGTGACTTGTGAGTGACTTTGGAGCGGGGAGTCGGGAGTATATGAAGGCGGCTGTCACTCACTTACTCTCCATTGGACTGCGTCACTGGAGGAGGCCTGTGCATGGAAGAGGCTGGGATTGGGCACCCCCTCCCTCATATCAACAAAGAACACAACATTAAGTACTTAACTCCTTCCGCACATGTTCAATACGAATTAGATCAGAGTTCTTCAGAATACTCCGATATTTGGGTCTGAGCCATGACTGAATTTTTCTAATTATGTGTTTTGGGTTTTCATCCTGTTCCTCCGTGACCTGCAGCTGAGAAGTGCTTGATAGTTATTGTAGCTGCGCAGGTTCTAGACACACTCGCAATTGTAGCCTCCAGAATATAAACAAGTCCAAATAAATATAAAGTACACTGTATACCTACTGTGCTACATAAAGGAGGGTCGGTTATATTCTGGGGCTGCTTTGCTACATCCAGAACAGAGTTGTCATGAATCTGGGTGCATTTATTCATTCATTTTCCGAGCCGCTTTATCCTCACAAGGATCGCGGGGGTTGCTGGAGCCTATCGCAGCTGTCTTTGGGCAGTAGGCGGGGGACACCCTGAACTGGTTGCCAGCCAATCACAAGGCACACAGAGACGAACAACCATCCGTGCTCACACTCACACCTGGGGACAATTCAGGGTGTTCAATCAGCCTGCCATGCATATTTTTGGAATGTGGGAGGAAATCGGAATACCCGGAGAAAACCCACGCAGGCCCGGGGAGAACATGGAACAAATTCCACACAGGGAGGCCAGACTGGCGATTGAACCCACGACCTCTGTTCTGTGAGGTCGACACGCTAACCACTGGACCACCGGGCCCCCAATCTGGGTACAATGAAATCTTAAGACGATCAAGGCAAAAATAATAGCAACGCCTGAATTTCATGTGGTAATTGTCAGACGACGGAGCGATTCCAAGGAGTCGTTGTGGTCCCCACCCATGTCCGTCCTCCTACGCTCATCTCCACATCCATCCTCTTCCTGCCGCAACATCACAACAGCGATGCTCATGAGCAAAATCCTTGCATTCAAATTCATTCTCAGTGACACTTAACCACGGCGGTTTCTTCATCGCGGGGCAACGTTCCCCCTTGTGGCGTTCCGCCGTTTCCATGGCGCCGTCGAAATGTCAAGACCTTTGAAATAAGTTGATGTTTATTATGACAGGGACTTGCACGCGCCCGTCATAGAAGGGTTTGTTTACGTTCAAGCTCCCCCAGGAACCGGAGGGGGATATTTTCCAACCTTGGTGGATCAACACAAATAGTCACTCGACAGATGGCAGCCGCGTTCATCTGAACTGAAAACGGTAAACACGTGCAAGCATATCAGAAAACACTGTAAAGACTAGCGAGACCTACTCTACTGGTCTATCAGAACCACTGACCTACATGATCATATAAAAAAGTAAATTTGAATATTTGTTCCATTAAATTGTAGTAATTTATTCCCAACAGTCTCTAATTTTCAGATGATGATTCGCCAATGTGAAAAACTGCCGCAGTGTAGCGCAATCTGCTGCCGAGTAGGTACTTGATGTCAGATTTTTTGTTTTTTTGCCGGTGTCTGGTATCGGAAGGCTCCGTGAGTACCCGATGCTTTAAAATAAGACTGGTTGTGGTCACGACCCATCAATTACCCATCACTACTTCTTAGGAATAAAACCTCAATCCCATTTTTGCTGAACGCAAAAGCCTGTTCATGTATTTTAATGTTGGTCATGATGGCGGTACTCAGAGAAGACGTATTTTGTTTTTTTAGGTGGCACTTGGTGAAGAAAAGCATGAGAGAACTACTTTTATGGATCGTAAGTTTGCCTTGCAATGATGTTCACCCGCTATCCCGTTAAAAGAATAATTACAAAAAGCGGAGCGAAAATCTTCTCTTTAACAAACACCTTGAAAGTCGTCACATTCCCTGCTCGATCCGGTTTTAATAATCTCTCATGTTCAACTGAGATGGGATTCATATTATGCATGCGTATAGGAACATTATTGCAATTATGATGAGCCCTCGACGATGTCATGATGGAATCCCCATCATACGCACGATCGAGGGAATCGTGATCCAATTCGCTAATTGGCACACACAACTCACTTAGACTCATTTTACATGCGCCCCGGGTGCGATGTTATATCACCGTGACTGTTTTTAATTGGGACTCTAACTGTCACAGCGATCCAAACCCAACATTTCCAATTTCCTTCCTCCTAAATACATTGATTACCCTTCCTGCTGTTATGGTTTGCTATGATCATTGTAAAATGATCCACTTAGCCTGTCACACATAATATGCTAAAAAACGTTGTTACAGTGGAGCCTTAATATACGGGTTTAATTCCTTCGGGTGTGCGTGCCTTGGCCACTGGGGTGCAGTGTAGAAGTATGTACTGTACACGCAACCTGACAAAGGTCCTCAGTAAATCTCACTAATATGAGTCATTATTGGCAGACGATAAAGAGTGAGTATTGTAATCTGTTAATATGTGTTGCTCCACCGTTTGTGCTTCAATGTTCATTGCTGAAAGGCTTAAAACACTACATGGTCGATGCTATTTGTTAGCCCATCGTGTTGCATTTTTATTTTTATTTTTTTGCAGTTTAGAGACCTGGATTTTGTAGAAATCTGGATTTTGTATCAATCAGTTAAAAAAAGTCAATTTTTCATCATATGTAATCACTACTATTCCATCACGATTTGATATTTAGTTTTTTCACAATTGAGTGAATGAACTCTGTGAGACAACTTTTGCCATCGATAGTAAACAAGGTCTTAGCAAGGTCAGCTGTGTACATCTACAATCTGTTGCGTTAAAAAAAAACAAAAATAAAAAAATCCTACGCACATTGCACTGAAAAAGTGCACATTAAACAAAAAAAGAAGAAATTGCTCATAAAAGCTTTAGATGTTTTATTTGGATAATAACAGTATACTGTACTGTAAAAAAAAAATCCACACTGCGTCACATTTTCACTTCTGCTCACTCTCACAAACATCCACAATGACAACAGTCTACAGTTTTTCTTTTTTTTTTTTTATACAGATGAAGCAGAGGCGCTCTTTCCGAAGTCAGACCCTTGCAAATTACATGATTGCTTTAAAACAAAATGGCACGTATGATCAAACCCGTAATTCTTAACAAGCAAAGAGCCTATTACGGCTCTCTCATGCTCGCTTGGCTCGGGGCTACGCGCGCATCTTTGACATGCAATTTGGCTAGTGGCTGAGCGCCTCAGCACGGGGTTATCAAAGTAGGGCATTCACACTGACGACTTCATAGCCCTCTCGAGTAAGGGGGAGTGGGGGGGGGGGGTCGCCCAATGTATGTGTTTGGACTGTATGACAGTGGCACTTGAATAACAGTACAGTAACTTTGAAATGGTGCCGTTCATTAACTTCTCCAAATGTAAAACACAACAGGTGAAAGGTTGTTCTCTCACACAGACACACACACACACACACACACACACACACACACACACACACACACACACACACACACACATAGATATGCTGGATTGTCTTCCCAACCCACTCGTAGCTGTGGCTTTTGAGCAGAATGGGTGACAAGGTACAAGGTTGGCCAGGCTGAAGAGCTCCCGCTGGTCGCCATTTTGAAACGATGTACTTAAGTTGAACAATCTGACCCTTGATGTTTGTTTAGGATGGTTTGGCCTTGGAGGAGACCTAGTTTTCATCTTCTTTATGAGACAGGGAGCCCTCCAAAGTGTGCAAGAACGCCTTATGACTCATTCTGCACACATGCAAATATATTTATGTGCCTATTTATGTGACTGATGATGGAATCTGCGGGCCCCGAAAAGGGCTGCGCCAAATACCATCCAGATAGAAACTCCAAGCTGGTTGTGATAAGAAAAAGCTATCTGCCACTCATCGGCAGTGTGAATGTCAAATGTACGTTGCAGCAAAGGCAGAGGAGCTCCTTTGTTTGCCAGTCACACCTGCGCTTCACCCTGGCCTTCCTGGTCCGCTGAAAAAGGAACCACAGGTGGAGTACACGCCGGACCCGCGCGCTTTTACCGATGCTCCATCTCAATGAGCTTCCGCAATCATGCCAATTTGGAACTTTTTTTTTGTGTGTGTGTTTTGCGCCGTCCATGCCGACGTCAGCACTGGCCTTTTGACATTGAGCAAATTAAAGTGTCAGAAGTGCACATCAGGGTGAATGAGTCATGACTGCGTGAAAAATGTGGCAAATGCTCCAAGCACCAGGAGAGAAAGCAGCCATGTGCGTTTGCAGAATGATTTTACTGTCATGTTGACCCAAACACATTTATTGTGACATCTCTCACATGAAATACTTTGTCTACAAAATGGAACAAGTATGACAGGGTTGATATCATTGGGTATTCCGTTGCAAACTAGTGAGTGTGTTTTATCACAAAATGTCATCTTATCATACAAAACGCCACCCGTGGGGTGCATGTATGATGACAAAGACACAAGGCCATGAAAGTCACATTCACCGTGTGGGGAATTTGGCGTTGTCTCCTCACAATAACAACAAGGTGGGAAATGGCACCACCGGGTATTCTCTGCAAATCACTCGTTAAGCATCCCTCCGTCATGGCTGACTCACTGCGTTTGGTCGGATGACATTCTGTGTCAATCTCCTCTGTGCATCAAGGAATTCATAACATGAGTTGTATTTATGGCAACAGAAGGAAAAAATAAATAAATGAGCCAAAACGTCAAATCAACTCACCTGATAAATTTGTGTCATAAAAGTGTGCATTGGTCGATATGACTTGCTGCACGTTTAACAAAAAATATATGTTTATTAGTGTTGATGTACTTTGTACTTTGTACTTTGTAGTGGTGTAGGACCTGCTGCGCATCACGCCATGGGTCATTATCTCATTATTTTGAACCTGATGTGCGAGTGCGCCCGTGTGTGTACGTCGTTGTGTGTACGTGTTTATTTTTGTGTCAATGTGTGGTAGCAGGGGGTTGAGTTTTAACGATGCAAGCATTTTGAGTCATTTAGCTCAATAAAGTCAACCAATTTCAATGTCTGAATAAATCACTGACAGATCCTGATTAACAAAAAAAAAAAACCAAACATTGCTATTAACCCACAAGCACATCGAAATTGAAAATGTATAATATTCAGTGTATACCGGTAATATGTGTTGTTTTTGTTCGCATTTCTTTTGTAAATATTTTAAAGGGCAGTAAAGACATTTTTTTGAAATTTCACAACTAATTAACCCACAAAAAGGATGCTCTTTTCACTGATTGACAAGTTTTATGAACAACAAATCATAGTTTATTATCACGTAAATTGTCACAGTACATGTGTACTGTACGACGCACGCGCAAATGTTAACTCCAGAAATCTCGTGACGTCGCCGCGCAACCCGGAAGTAAAAGGGGCGGGGCGTAGTTGACAGACGGCGGTGGTGGATTTCTCTCCAACAAGGTAGTGACTTTCATTTATGTCCCTCATTTACCTCAGATCGCATTTAAAGCATTTAGAACTCCATTCCTGGAATTGACAGCTTGTTGTTACGCTCGTTGTCTTTCTAGTATTCTTTAAGTTTCAAAGTAATGGCGTCTGTCGTTAGCGCGTTCCAGCTAGCATTAGCTGCAGCCAATGAAGATGTCATTTGTGTCAACCTCTTCACCACTGTCAACCACAACAATTTATATTTCATTTTTGGGTCTACGTATGCGTTGGGAACAACTAAATAAAATCTCTATCAGTCAGTACGGTTTATCGTTTATATATTTGTCTATTTTCTGTATTTATATAGTGTTTGGGCAAGTTTAGTCAGGGTTTAGGTAGTGCAGACCACATCTTAACATCATCGTTCATTCATGAAAAATGCAAAGTTCAAGTGCCACAGAATTGTGTGCATTATAGATGTAATCAGACTTACTCAAATACATAGGAAGAGGACCTTGAAAAAATAATGACATCGCCATCACAAAATTTAGGGGGAAAAATATATCTATTTATCTATTCAAAAATAATTCTTCCTAATTTTTATTGTAATATTTATTTATCCATGAATTATAAAGAATAACGTGTTTTTCAGCATCCACCATGACTGCTATCAAGCACGCCCTCCAGAGAGACATCTTTACGCCCAATGATGAGCGTCTACTCGGCATCGTAAACGTTTGCAAGGCGGGGAAAAAGAAGAAGAATTGCTTTTTGTGTGCCACGGGTATGTGGCTCATGAGATTTATTTTGTTCTCCGCCTTCTACTGTAAACATAGAAGAATGGATAAAAGTCACAAATGAAATCTGCTTTTGGTTGCTGCCATTCCAGTCACCACCGAGCGGCCCGTGCAGGTCAAAGTGGTCAAGGTGAAGAAATCCGACAAAGGAGACTTTTACAAACGACAGCTAACGTGGGAACTCCGCGATTTGATCGAAGTGGACGCCAAAGATGCGAGCAAGGTTGGGGAACAACTGCACCACATCACACAAAGCAAAGTTACATTTTTAACATTTTTAAAATAATGCTAAAGTAGACAGCATGCAAATTGAAGGCAATTTAAAGGGCGCATTTGTAATTTTCTTTCTCAAATTAAAATCCAGAATACATACAAATTCACCTATTTGCTGATTTATTATTATTATTATTATTATTATTTTTTTTTTTTTATTATTTTTAACGTGATCCCTTTGAAAAATGTACTTGACGTGTATATGTACGATAAGTGGGTGACGGTGCACATTTGGCTTCCACTCTGACGAATATAAACGTCCATGGCAGTGAAAAAGTTAACGCCTTCGCCTTTATCGCTCCAGGAAAACCCCGAGTTCGACCTTCACTTTGAGAAGGTTTACCGCTGGGTGGCCAGCAGCACGGCTGAGAAGAACTCGTTCATCTCGTGCATTTGGAAGCTGAACCAGCGCTACCTGAGGAAGAAGGTGGAATTTGTCAATGTCAGTTCTCAGCTGCTGGAAGGTGCGCTAACCTAGCCGTATTGTAAACTTTTTGCCTCTGCATTATTTTTGTTTGAGCATGCTTGTAGAGTGACTACTCAACCCTCCTCTGTATTTTCTGCTTTCTGGTATGGCTTTCTGTGTAAAATTTTTATTCTTTCTGTCTTCAACTTTCTCTGGCCAGAACTTCCTAAAGCGGAAGGTTGGTAGGACTTAAATCGCCCATAGCTTCGCTCCCTTTCTCCTTCCTCTGAATTCCTTTTCATGATTTTTCATGACGTCACCAATCGCCGTTATTAAAAGACACTCAATCCCATCGCCATTCCACCAAGTTAAGATGGTTGTGCATTAACTCATCACACGCATCCGAATTTCACTGTTACACTTATATTTTGTGATCCTGGCTACTTTTCATGAAATCAACGTATGAAAATATCCGCTTCCTTTCACTGAACGTCTTCACCTGTCAGTCAAATCTTCCACTTCAATGTGGTTTGACCACAGACCATTTGCTAATGTTTTTGCTGTTCACGTTCCCTTCTATTTGATTTTATTTATTTATTTTTGCCAATAGAATCAGTGCCCAGTGGCGAGAGCCAAAGTGTTGCTGGCGGTGACGAGGATACCCTGGATGACTACCAGGAGCTGAGCGCCCGCGAGGAACAGGACATTGAGGGCATGATGGAGGTGTGCGAGTACGCTATCTCCAACGCGGAGGCCTTTGCCGAGCAGCTCTCCAGGGAGCTGCAGGTGCTAGATGGGGTGAGTGCAACAATAATGCCAAACAAATCCGTAATCATGAAACATATTTCTTGGCAGACCAGCCCACGGGACTTGAGTTTGACACTTGTGCACTGCACTGTGTGTATGTGGCACATCACCAAACATTAAAACCCACACCTGCCGTGTTGCTATGACATTCATGTAGGTGTCAGTGTTTCAGACACTGTAGTCATTGAAAGTGGCTCTGGATCTTCCCCCACCCTGTCTGATTATGTCATGGGCAGAAACACTCGTGGGGGCATTCTTATGTAAATTAGATTCACTTGTGCACCACAAATGTATATATCAGAAATGGATGAATACTGATACCAGGTATCAGTATCGGGCCGATACGCGGTGTTTATTTCAAGGTATCGGTACTCACAATGATGATCGATACCGGTTATCGGCCGCCCTCTTGTGGCCATTTTACGATCAGGAATTGAAGGCACACATTTCTGACAAATGCCCAATAGTGTGAAATATATTTTATTCATAACATGAACATCATTTGTTCATGTTTAGATATCATTGTTTCATAAAACATGAACATTTGAAGTGATTAAGCCACGAGCCCAAAATTGCTGGAATACAGATGATTTTATTCTTTGCATTTGTGAAAAAAATCCACAGGTAGAGGACCTTGAAAAAAAAAATCGTATATGAAATAACAATTGCAATATTGAGGGGGGGGGGGCGGAAATATCACAAATCATTTTTCAAAATCATTCAGCCCTATTTTAATTTCACATTCGATGGGTGTGTGCTGGCACTGTGCTCCATTTGTTTACAAGCAGTTAGAAAGTTTATTTGATATCCGATGTCCCCTTTAATGCCAGTTAAGAATGAACCTCAAAAAAAGGTTCCAATGCGACATAATTCTCCTTCAAAGCTTCACAATGGCATTAAAACAAATTGCTCTTGTCATCCGTGACTTTGAAGGCCAACATCCAGTCCATCATGGCGTCGGAGAAGCAGGTGAACACCCTGATGCAGCTGCTGGACGAGGCGCTGGGCGAGGTGGACACCATCGAGGGCAAGCTCAGCAGCTACGAGGAGATGCTGCAGAGCGTCAAGGACCAGATGGACCAGATCTCGCAGAGCAACCGTCTCATCCAAATCAGCAACGCCAACAACGGCAAGCTGCTGAATGAGATCCAGTTCCTAGTGGTGAGGAATGATGAATGCAGTTTGTAAATGTAGGTCAGTGCAGTCTGAAAGCTGCTTTGCTTTGAAGACTGCGTATCCCCCTTTTGGAATTGCTGATCGTTTCAGCCCCGACGTCTGTTGCTTAGTGACCGTTTTGTCGTTCGCCGCCTAGCACAACATGGACCTGTCCAAGGGCCACATCAGAGCCCTGCAAGACGGAGACCTGACATCTCCTAAAGGCATCGAGGCTTGCATCAATGCCGCTGAAGCCCTTTTGCAGTGCATGAACGTGGCACTCCTGCCAGGTCGGGGGTTTTTTTTTTTTTTTTTGCTCACCTTACCTTAAACCCGTAAACACTTGTTCCATTCGTCAAAGTAAAATGGATTTTTGGCCCTCGTAGGCCACGACAAGCTGATGGCTGTGAAGCAGCAGCAGCACCTGTTCATCGACCTAAGAGATACGTTCGCCCGGCGTCTCACCAATCATCTCAACAATGTGTTTGTGCACCAGGTAATGTGGGTTTTTTTGTTGCTATGTGGGGACAACAACCATTGTTGTATTATTTAAAAATTATAATTTATTTTTTTTAAGGAGGCCGAATCATGATTTTATTTTTATTTTTTTTAACAATTGCAAACAGTTCCTATATTGTACAAATTAGCCCCAATGCACATCCTGGTAAAAAAGCCAGATTAAAAAATTTACGTATTTGGTTGTGCCATGACACAATTACTTCTGCAGCCTACATATTTGTATGCAATTAAACAGTCCATTTTTCACAATATTTACCATCTAATTATCATCTCCTTCAAGCCCAACAAAAGGTAAGATACAAAACTGACCAACCGATTCAAGGGTTTGGATTTTGTTGCTGCTCAAGGCCTCAATCTTTTCTCGCTCTGCCCCACAGTGGACTTCTTGTTTTGCTCTTCTGCCTCTACTTCCTGGACCAGCTCATTTCCTTCCTCCACCCCTCCGCCCCCTCCCGTCCTTCCTCCTCATCCCCCTTCTCGATTGTCAGTGTCACCTTTCGAGTCACCCCACGCTGCCGTTTCTGTCTCTTGTCAGTTCAACCACTTCAGTCATTTCAAAATGACCATCCCTCACTTCTATAGGTCTTCCTGTCTGTCACTTCCAGTGAGTAGCCTCACCTCACCGCACCCACCCCAGAACCTTCCCCCTTATTGATGAGCTGTGCATGGAATTTGTTTCTAACCACCTAACGGCCCCTCGACTAAAAAAAAAAAAATCAAAGAGGGCCTCTTTGAGGTTCATGGTGCTAATGGTGTGTTATTTTTGTCACTGCAGGACTCGCATCCTTTAACAAGCGTGCCTGCGTTGCAGGACAACCAACACACGTAACGCGAGAGAAGTGCAAATGACATGCCGAAGTGGTGTGCGTGTTTTCGCCCGTGCATGTAAAATTGACAATTTACGTGTATCCGTTATTTATCTAGTGAGCCCTCGTATATTGTGGGGCATACTTCCTCACACATTCCCAAAATGTTAGGTTCAGCGAAGACGAAATCGTCCATAGGTGTGAACGGTTGCTTGTGAGTCAGTCGGTTATACATTAAATGTAGCATTTATATGACCCCCATGTTCCTTGTTGTGCCATCTAGGGCCACGACCAGAGTTCCACCCTGTCTCAGCACACTGTGGAGCTGACCCTGCCAAAGCACAGCCCCCTCCACCGGGACCTTCTGCGCTACGCCAAACTCATGGAGTGGCTGAAGATCACCCACCGGGAGAAGTACGAGGGCCTGTCGAGGGTCAGTGCTCTTACTATGGCGTGACAGCTCGCCCCTGACTGCTCCAAGAGCCTCTCTTGCGCTTGTTGAATTATTTAGTCATCACACACTCGGGGCCACCTTTTACACTTCCATTGTTTTCATTCAGTGGCATAATTGGAGTCTTTTTTTTGGACCAGAATATACAGCACTGTAGTTCTTTTATTGTGTTTTTCTCCAGACCTATGTGGACTACATGAGCCGACTGTATGAACGAGAAATTAAAGACTTCTTCGAGATTGCCAAGATCAAGATGGCGGGAACGAGCAAGGAGGCAAAGGGCAAGTTTGGTAAGTTGGCCGATTATTAGCCTTGCGAGTGTGTTTGTAACACTCCTTTTTTAAGATGTCTCAAATATAACCTGAGCCCCGTTACTTTAGTTTTGTTCTTGAACCCAGGCGATCCCATATAAACGTAAGTTGCAGTTTAGGTGTGACCTCGCATATTCAAAGTGAGTGAGGAGCTTCCATCAGACAAAAGTAGTTTCTTGTCAACATATGCTGTAAATTTGGTTAGAATCAGTTATTTCTCCCTCTATCGCACCTCCCTGGAAAGCCTTAAAAAAAAAAAAAATCACACACTGACACCAGTTTCACTCATCAACACGAACGAGGGTGGGCATGTCTTTCATTACGGGATTCAAGAAAACACTCAAGGAGGCATGTTTGAAATCAGTCACGAAGTCTGCATTTTAACTTGAAATCATTTCCTTTACTGGGAGGACCCCTGGAAAAGTAGGAGAAAAAAAAATAGCCACCAGGTGGCTTTGTCGACACTAACAGAACAGACCAAAAACAGTCTCAAGCACAGAAATTGAGCTGGAAGTTGGCCACTTTGCTTTGAAGCATCCATTTTGGGGTGCATTCCAAGGCTTATACATTGACTTAAGTCACCCAAATTATTATTTCTATTTTAGTAAGTTTCATGATGAGGGTTCACCATGAAAAAGCGGGTGACGAGGGTCCGTCCGTCCATTTCTGCTGAAGATCACCCACCTTACGCTTATTTGTGTGTATGACCTCAGGCTAGTTCAACCGAAGAGATTCCATGATTGTGACACCATAACTAAGATCCTAGGAAACTAATAAAATAGCCATTTGCATTGCACATTTGCAACTGGCTTCTTTTCATCAACACAAGCTTTGAAAGGTGTGAAAGAACTGCTTGTCATCTGCTGTGGGTGATAGTAATGCCTCGCTACTTTCTGTGTGACGTTTTTGTGTCGAAAGCAGCCCAGGGATTTGTTGTTTGGAGGCTCCGTCCACTGCAGCGCGCCTCAGTTTATACCGAGTGGCTTGTCTTTAACACCCTTGCTGCATGTACTAAGCCTAACCTCTCTCTGTCTTTGACGCCTGCCCTATTCTAACTGGCTGCAGCCACGCTTCCGCGGAAAGAGAGCGCGCTCAAACAGGAGACGGAAAGTAAGTAAGAAGCCAGGAGAGAGCTTCCCCACCGTGCTTTCTTCCCCACAATGCTTTCCGTGCCTGCTCGAACGCTCACGCTTACATGTTTGTTTGTCTCCTTTTTCGTCTATGCCAGTGGTGTCCAAACGACGGCCCGCGGGCCAAATGCGGCCCACGGGTTTGTTTTTATTGGCCCGCAGCAAATTCTGAAAATATAGTTGAATATAGCCCGCACATGGCGCTTGAGCTCAACTCTGTTGAACTTCTCAGTTTCAACACTAGATGGCGCCAGTAACGGAAAAGGCGCTTCTCCACGAAACAAAATTAAGCAAAGAAAAACATTTACCTCGAGTCACCAGAAATGGCAGCACCGAAGAAACGAAAGATAGCAAGTGAGTGCAGAAGATTTCAAACACGGTGGGTAAAATGAATATTTCTTAAAAGAAATCAAAGGAAAGTGTGTCTGTTTAATTTACGATGAAGATTTTGCCGTGATGAAGAAGTATAATGTCCGTCAGCACTATGAGACCAAGCATCAGAGCTACGCATCGTACACGAGCATGTGTCAATATGTCACCTCTAGTGTGTGACCCGAGCCTTTGCTTATTTTTCTGTATTTGGCCCACACCAAAAAAAACTTTGGACACCCCTGGTCAACGCCAATGTACTTCTTTCATTTCACTTGGAACACATGTTCAACTCAGGCCTTCACGGAAGCTCCGGAAAGCTGACAGGCTCCACGTCCAGCTTAAATAAACTGAACGTGCAGGGGTCCAACAGCCGACGCTCGCAGTCGTCCTCACTGCTGGATATGGGCAACATGTCGGCCTCCGACCTGGACGTGGCCGATCGCACCAAGTTTGACAAGGTACCACCGAGGGTGAAGGGCAAGCGATGGGAATTCAGTTCATGAACCAGAGTGGTTGTTTGCAGATATTCGAGCAGGTCCTCAGTGAGCTGGAGCCACTGTGCCTCGCAGAACAAGACTTCATCAGCAAGTTTTTCAAGCTGCAGCAGCACCCGCCCGTCTTGCCTCCTTTGGCTCAGGTGATTTTTTTTTTTTTTTTGGCTTCAGAGATTTGTCATCTTCACTAAATATTGAACATAGCGGTAAAATTTTAATGGTTTTGAATTAAAAGCGATTGAGGAGAGCACAGCGGTTTAGTGCCTCTCAGCCAAGAGTGTCAACTTTATGAGCATTTCGTCAAGCGGTTCCAAGCGTTTACACATTAATTCACCCAACTTCCCTGTTCGGAACAGCAAATGCACTCGAGTTGTATATTGTGTGAAAATCCAGTCAAATACGTTCTGAGAATGTGATCGTCAATGCAGTTTGTATTTGTGTTTTTTCCACACATGAAAATCAAGTAGGCCTTTCATCACCACTTTTACCATTTTCAAAGCACGACACGGCATCCCTTGGTTGTCCCAACGATGCCCTCGTGTTCTTTCTGCTCTCCCCGAAACATCAAGTTGCAAAGCAATAACAGATGCAGGCATAACCTCATAAACACCCTCAAACGTCTGGCAAGAGTTGTAATGTTTTATTTCCTTTGCTTTGTCAGCCGGAAGCCGAGGATTCAGATGGCGGCGTGCCTTCAAGAATGCCTCCCCAGGCGGAACACAGACACTCCCTGTCATCAGAGTGAGTACTCACATTAACTTCAATTCCGTCGACTACAGTAGCTTCACAACATCCTCTCCCGTTTTTCTCCATTTTCTTGCCCTTCAAAAGCAAAGACATGGTGCGCCTGATGATGAACAAAGTCTTCCAGAGCATCGAGCCGGAGCTCAACAGCCTCATCGCTCTGGGCGACAAGATGGACAGCTTTCACTCGCTGTACATGCTGGTGAAGATGAGCCACCACGTGTGGACGGCGGAAAACGTGGACCCGGCGTCCTTTCTCAGCACCACGCTGGGGAACGTGTTGGTCACCGTCAAGAGAAACTTTGACAAATGCATCGTGAGTAGGGTGTATAACTCTTAGTGGTTCGACGATGGCTAATGCTTGTGATTCGGGCCAACGTTGAATCGGCATTCAGTATTGCGTGTTATGCATCTTAACATCTGTCTGACAGTGACAGGGTCCAAGCCATGCTGCAAGTAGTAAAAAATAAATAAAAATCTGTGACTAATACTCACCAACTTTAAGTTTGCAATTGCCAAGACTGGAGCTTTGCTCTTTGACACAGGTATGAACCTGGAAAAAAAAAATCCTCAGCACTTTTCGATGCCACATAATGATGCCAGCATGCCGTTTTTGTTTCTACAAGACAAGCGATGGCATAAGACTTGACGTTAGACATTAGACTTACTTTTGGCTTGCGACCTGGGGTTGTGGTTGGTTTCGTCAAACCATGTAACACATTTTTCCTCACTCATTTAGGAAAGGTGTTTTATTTTTTTTTTGGGCTAAATTTTGAAGCCAGGGTTGTACTTTTTTTTACCGTAATTCCAAAAGACAAAATATATTTGGCACCAGCAAACATGATGAGGAGCCGCACCAAAAAAATGTTTTTCTTCATTTGCTACAGGGGCCTTAGTCAAGGTTTGGTCAATCGTTCCAAATACCAGTCAGTCTTCGTACAAAATGTTCTTGCTTGTGTTTGAAAGAAGAAAAAAATGTGGGATAATATAAATCATACATTAAGTCACATTAACGATTGGGAAAACTTTTATCTTGGCCTCATTTTTTCTTCTGTCACCAAAAAACATGGGATTTTAACAGGGGTGTGTGCACTTTTTATTTCAACTTGATTTAATCTTTCTAAGAATGTGCCTTTCCTCCTCACAGTCTGTCCAGATCAGACAGATGGAGGAAGTGAAAATTTCCAAGAAGAGCAAAGTTGGCATCCTGCCTTTCGTCACCGGCTTCGAAGAGTTTGCCGAGTTGGCCGAGACCATCTTCCGAAATGCGGAACGTCGCGGAGACCTCGACAAAGCTTACGTCAAGCTCATCAGGGCTGTCTTCATGAACGGTAAGAACCCTGACCCATATATATATATATATATATATATATATATATATATATATATATATATATATATATATATATATATATATATATATATATATATTTTTTTTTTTAT
>CAAKHF010020407.1:0-14165 GCA_901007745.1 Hippocampus kuda | reverse complement strand
CTATCACGATTTCACATTAGAAAAAGGATTCACAATTTTTTGTTTGACTCTCAAGTATATTCCGTTTCAGTGGCAACTCCCCTGATACCATTGGCCAGTTATCCATCTAATATAAGGTGACAATATACCATTTAAACCAGGGGTCACCAACCTTTTTGAGAGTGAGAGCTACTTCATGTGTACTGATTGTGTGAAGGGCTACCAAATTGATACATGTCTGAAATAACATCTGTACAAATTACATTTAATAATATTAGAATGTCTTATTTTTCATACTTAATGATTTATTTACATTTTCAGGCTCTGATCATCTTAAAGATGTCTCACAATACTGCCAGTGTTTGCATGTTTAAATCATCATTTCTACTAGCAAATCACAATCCTAGCACTGGCGGGCTATTGGAGTGGTCCTCACGGGCTACCTGGTGCCCGCGGGCACCACGTTGGTGACCCCTGATTTAAACAGTAGAAGAAAAAAAAATACTGATAAGAGGGAAAAGTTTTCACACACACACACACAAAACACATCTGAGAACTAAATCAGATATTCTCAATCTGGTGGGGCACTGCCCCACTTAGCCCCTCTACTCATGGAAAAATGGCTCGAGTGGCACGTTAGGACGTACTGCCTATGCACAATCTCCATGCAGTTTCCAATCATTTGCGGTGTGGAGGAGCAGGCTGGTGGCTGGCGAAAGGCTTGGGAGGCTGTTAGCGAAATGCCAAGGCCATCTGTGCTGCTCTAAGAGGGTGTGAAATGAAGACGGAGAGTGTGTCACACGGCGATGAGAGGTCATTACTGGCTTCTCAAAGACGGCAGATTATGTCAATTTTACAGGTCACAGTCTCGTGGGTCACCGCATTTTTTATCCCCTTGGTCTCAGTGACACTCTGTAATGAGTGTGTGCGTGTGTGTACGTGTGTGTGTTATGTATTTGAGTGCGCCGGTGGTTCAAACGTGCATACAGAGGCGCGGCAGCAAGAAGCAGCCGCCACCTGACGACAAGTGGCAATGATTGGATGTGAGCACATGCCATCAGAATGTCACGACTGGTTCACTCGGCTGCAATATTTCAAGATACAGCAATGAAGCGATGCTATTGGAAATAAACTATTTGCGATGCAAAATGATCTGAACAAGTTTGCCTTTTTAGTTGGAACACCATAAAATGTCCAAATGGACCCTAAGTATTTCTGCTTCAAACCAAAATGGCACCCTTCCCTTTAGGCATGGCTACTCGACATTTTTTTGGGTGGCAAGTTTTGAGGGGGTCTGGCTATGCTTGCCGAATTTCCTGTGGCTAAATGTAACTGGATTCAGGGACTGTAAGAAAAAACAGAAAACGGCATCTGTTGGTGGGGAGGAGGAGTCTTCAAACCAAAATGGCTGACCTCCTGTCTTTTCATTGATGGCTTCTTGAAACGTTTAGTGGATCTACCAAATTTCATGTGGCTCAATAAAAATGAATTAGCGGACTGAATTTCAGCAGAAATTTGGGGTGCCGTTACCCAGCCGATTTTTACACTTGCGGTGCTTTCATGTAGCTTCTGTACTGGCTTTTAAAAAGTTGCACGGGTGTAACTAATGAAGTGACTTTTGAGTATAATTCTGTGTATTGCAATATTAGTGTAGTTCAGTCAAAACAACGGTTAGTCTAAAATATCATGAATTTCAAATACCCTTTTAAAAAAAAGATTTTATAAAATCAAATCATAATGTTTACTTGCGGCCGTCTTTTGTTGACACAGTTCTTAAAGGACTCTCTTAACATTGTCTCTGATTTTTCTCGTTAGCGATGCAAGTCTGTTATTATTGGCCATTTAAAAAATAAAATGTTAGCCAGCGGTGTATTAATAACAAAAACAAAACAGCTCTATTTCTCATGGGAGTTTTTCTGTGCCTTTTAAGGAAAAAACATGATTTGACTTGCAAAATAGAGGCTAAACATGTCATCGGCGCTGTGAAGTGGCTTGTTTGGTTTCCCTTGCAACCCGCTAGCGCGCTAGCGACGTGACTCGTCCGCATAATAAATACATCAGCTCTTTGATGTAAAGTGACAATGCATCACATGCATGATGTACACCATTGCATGGCTCACCGTCGACCGTTACATATGTATACATCAATTATCTGTGCGTGTGAGTGAGTTGGAGGGGATGGCACACTTGATTTAACTACCTCCAGTGGGGAATTGCACTCTGAATTAAGAGTGTCTCCAAGGCAATCGGCACTTTCTGGGTCAGGTGAGAGAGCTTGCTTCCGTTCGATCACGGAGTGTGTGTGTGTTTGTGCTTGTGTGTGTGTACGTGAGAAAGACAGTGTATATGTTGTGAGAGCAACTACCACATGCATTCTGACAACTCCAAACTTTTCCTTTGTTTTTCCAGTAGTCCCCAAATACACCAACACCTTGCCACAATATCTTTTTGGACCTGTTCCACAACCAAGATAAGAACGTCAGCCGCGCTAGCTAGCTAGCAATCTGATCCTGATGCCTGTGCCAGAGGGCAATTCCAATTTCCTTTACGCAGCGAAAAAAAAAAAAAAAAAAAAGCAAAACAAGATGAAGCAAAACATGTTTTAATCAATGATTAATGCTCAGCGGAGATGACTGTTTATCTTTTGCATATTCCAGTAGGACAAAATGCAGTGTGGATGTTCCCCTAAGAGCTGCTGAATAAATTGTCAGATAAGACGCAGCAGCCGCCGCCATCTTTTTAACCAGAGCTTTTGTCATGCGGCGGACGGGATGTGATATTTGTGGCGCAGAAAGGCGTGGCTTTTGAGAGACAAGCCAGAATGGCCAGCTGGTTCAGACAAGAAGTACAAAAGCGTTGGGCTGATAGCGTCTCTTAGTCCAGCGGTCTCCAACCACTGGCACATTTGGGATCAGGCTGCGCCACATTAAGAAGAACATAAAATATTTTATTGATCAATGTAGTCTGACAGAAGTTCAATTTGAAATTTGGATGCATCTGCCGGTGCCTCTGTCACAATTTTACTGACTGTTTTTCATATGTATGTACTCTCATTGTTTTTCATTCACCTCTCACCTACTCCGCCTCTCGTAGTTAGTCGCGCCCACCCAGGGGCCGGTGGGCGGGGCCAATGGGAGAGTGTAACCCAATGATTACTTGGTCTGGTGTTGTGCATTTGTGTTCTACTCTTATCTGTGAAAGCCTGTGTCTATATTTGTCAAAATGCTCGTCTCACTCACCTGATACGTTAGTGAAAATGTAAACCTCCCAAACTAGCAAAAATGAATAAAACACGAACGGCGTCTCCGAGCTTTTTCAAAAGCGAAAATTTGACGGAGCCTGCAACATCCAAACTAGAGGTGCAGGATTCGATTCCGGCTCCATGTGGAGTTTGCATGTTCTCCCCGTGCCTGCGTGGGTTTTCTCTGGGTATTCCAGTTTCCTCCCATATTGCAAAAACAATCATGGCAGGTTGATCGGGCACTCCAAATTGTCGCCAGGCGTGATTCTGAGCGCGAATTGTTTTTTGTCTATGTGTGCCCTGCGATTGGCTAGCAACCGATTCACGGTTTATCCCGCCTACTGCCTGAAGACAGCTAGGATAGGCTCCAGCACACCCGTGACCTTTGTGAGCATAAAGCGCTTCAGTTAATGGATGGACGGTTGTGGACTGCTGTCTTGTTTAAATTCCCAGAAATGTCCATCCGTGTGCAATAAGGTGACGCCTTTGCTGCTGATCTGCTCCGCTCGACACCAGACATTGTCGCAACCATGCTCGCTAATTACATGTAATTTAGCCAAATTTAGCATTGAAACGAGGTGCTCAGACCTAACTCAGTTCTACAGATGTGTAGTGGAAAGTGTTCTCTGCTTCAGCATTACTGTGTGGCATGGCAGCTGCATATGGGCAGAGGGTGGTGAAGGCGACACGAAAAGTAGCAAGCTTCCTTCTATGCGGGACAGGATGGCTCAGGCGGTCGACTGGTCGTCTCCCAACCCGAAGGCCGTGGGTTTGATCCTCAGCCCTTGTGACCGTGTCGATGTGTCCTTGAAACTCCCAGTTACTCCAGATGCTGCGTCACCAGTACGTCAATTAGGAGACGGTGTTAAAGCGCTTTGAGTAACTGGTTGGGAGAAAAAAAGCCACGATCCAAGCGCAAGCCCATTTACTATTCCACCAGGCACATTTTTGCTTTCGGATGCAGTAAAAGGACCACTTGCAATGGTAAGGACCCCGCAGATCCATCAGACAATCTGTTTGCCGTGCTTTGTGTCTTCCGCACAGCTGTGAGACCGCTTAACTGCGGTGATACTCCCTGAAGGACGACAAACAACACGCATGCACAGCCACTGCTGAATACCAACTGAAGTGCTGTCGATACTGTTTATGCCTGATAATATGTGTATACGCATAATTTAGCATGCGCCGTATTTGAGTTAAATACCACCCAGCTACCACATCCCTTTGCACACTATTCTACATAAAATATCACTGGCTAATGGGTTTTTTTCTTTTTAGTGACTACTTTTTGGGGCTTTATTCTTGTCAGCAATTGGGATAATTGCACTATTTTATATCTTTCAGCTAGCCTTCTTTGTTCCAGGCATAAAAGTATTATTTTATTGGAAAGACAAATAAACATCTTGAATCCTTGAAGAGGCAACATGATTTTTTATTTTTTTTTGTGTTCGTCAGAAAACCTTATATAACTGTATTCTCTCTGCTCAATGCAGGCTCTGCCCTCCCTTGTGAGGAACTGAACTATAAAGACAAATCTTGTACAAACATTTGGACAAGTAATTCAAATAATTTGCACTGGGATGCGACTCATTCCTGACGTTTCGACTTATTACCGTTCGGAAGTCGCACCGGCACACGTGGCCGCGCAGCATGTGAATTGAAATGAGAGATAAAGGAAAGCCAATCACAGCTGAATGTTCGAATTCCGCTCTCACTTTTGCTCGGGCTAATTAATATCTGTCAATTAATATGTGGCTGCGAGACAGGAAATCAGAATCACTGAAATGTAAAAAGTGAAGACGGATGACAGCAGATGCTCGGCTGTTCCAACCCACAGCCTCGGTCGGAATGAAAAAAATATTTCAATGCATCTTGTTAGTTACATATTGAACAACAACAATATGTTGAAATTTGAAATGAGAATTTCACTATTTCAAAAATTTTGCAATGAAGAGACAAAACAAATGTTCTCCCCTAAAAATGCTTCCTCCCATGCCCTAAATGTGAAAAAAAAATTGTTTTCTTCAGATTGTTGGCAATGTAGAAATCACTACGGCACGTCAATATTGAGCTCAGGTGCATCATTTTTCCACTGATTGTCCTTGAGATGTTTTTTTCAGTTCAAAGCCCACCTTCGGTAAATTAGGTTGATTTAGCACAATTTGGAAAATCACACACCTATCGGAAGAGGTCCCACAGTTGGTCGTGCATGTCAGACCACAAAACAAGCATGAAGGCTAAGTGACAAAAACCAAAAACATCTTCAGTGCATTTCCCGGACACATCATATGAACGTTAATGAAATAAAAACGATCTCTAATTTCAGCACATCCCAGAGAAATGAACATGAAGTTCAATGTCTACAATTTATGTCTCATTTCAGAGGATTTTTTTTTCCCCTCATTCCTGTTCACTTTTGATGTGAACTATGATCAGACAAAAGGTGCACCTGTTTTGACGGATTCCGCCGACTCTGCGGCCGACGACTGCATAGCTTTATGTTGGTGAAATTCGGGTTTCCAAACCATGAGAGGAATGCTTCTGCCGGTCAATAGCGATAACAAATATTCAATGAAACTGATTTCCATTCTAAAGTCAACACCACCACAAAGTGGATTTACTCGGGCTAATCGGAGATCAACAAGAACTCGTCGTTTAGCGTGTTTGTGTATTTGCAGATAAAGTCTTTAAAGAGTGCGTTATTTAAATGAAGTGCACTGACTGCTTCTAGCTCCACGCCCCCCCCCCCCATCCCTTCGCCAAAACACAAAAACCTGAAAGAGAATCCGTAATGTGGCTAATCCAGTGTAAGCGGGAGGGAAGCCTCCGGTTAATAGTACATGGCGCCCTGTGCAGCGAAGAAGAAGCCTCTCTCTTCCCCTCTCCTCCGTCTTCCCTTCATCTCCTCCGTGGGAAAAAAATGGAGGTGTATTCCCATTCTGTCAATCAACCAGCGCCGTGCCTGCGAGGCCTCAGCCTCTATCAGTGTAAACAGAAGAAAAGGAAGCGCCGTTTGGTGTTTTCTCCCCCCAATGATGGGGGGAAAAAAACCCCTCTTTTCGGTGTCTCTTTGATCCAAGCGCCGCTGCCGTCATAATTGCAACCGCTTATGAAGCAAAATGACAAGCCAATGCCGGTTTCGCATCGCAAATAAAAGGCGCGCAAGCGCGTGCTGTGAGGGAACAGTCGATGCGGTCAGCTTGCGCGGAAGGTCCTGTTGATTCTCAATCTTTGTGTCTTTTCTCTCCTCATTTGCTGGAATTGACTGCTTAGGATCTAAATGGCAGAATTCCTGTGTCTTTTTGAGCAGGGCTTCTTCCAACTTTTTTTGTGGGTCTGATATCTGCCAAATTTCATGTTGTCGTATCAATGTCAGTGTCGGTTTTATTTGGAAAGCATCGGGTTCAATGTGCTTCAGCAAAAAAAGCAAGATGGCAATAGATTCAAAATACAAACTAAAACAAACAAACAATACAGAAGGCAAACAAAAACCAAACTTTAGAGCTAATGAGAAGATGTTGAGATGAACAATGTTCCAAAGGCAACAACTTTGGAAAGATCAGAAGCCAAAAGCTGGAATGATCTGCTCGTTCCCGTTTGTTTATCATAGAATTCTAGCAGCAGCATTTTGAATACATTGAAGTTTGTTAAGTGCTCGATTTGTTCTGGCCGAAAAAAAAAAAAGCATTACTGTCGTCTAGATGACTACAGATGAATGCATCAGCCAATTTTTCAGCGTCTGATACAGATTTAGATGTATTCATTCAATGCTAAAACACAGTCTTGAATCGAGAAAATATTCTCGTCAACGTTGAGATCCTCATCAAAAATCACACCGAGGTATCTGATGTGCTTACTGGGTTTTGCAGAGAAGGGAGTCAACAGCGACAAAACCTGATGCCTCAAAGCTTTTCGGCCTACCAACAAAATTTCTGCTTTACTCTCATTCCGTGTTGAACATTGCGAATGCACTGAACCACTTCCGTTTGGAAGCAAACCTGCATCACTATTAATGACCTCTTCAAACCAAAATGAAAAATGTAACTGCGTCTTCTAGGCATGGCTTCTTGAAACTTTTTATTTTCTGTTTGTGGGTATACTTCTGACAAACATGACTAGCAAGTTTCATGTTGCTCAGTTGAATCACAACTGTTCCAGATCGCCAAACTCTGTTGTTGTCGACGCGCTCCCCCTTGGACGTCTTCTGTTGTTGTTTTTGCGAATGGATGCCCAGCAGGACCACTGGCCAGCGGCGAGGAAATGGAGAAAGTGAGTGAAACATAATCAAACTTGAGGGTTTTGTGAAAAGGAGGGAATTTGTGCTCTTTTGTAGTAGTGCTACCTTGGAGCTGTGAAATTTAAAAATCTTCCTCGCTGGGGTCGTTATGACCCTTACGATGCCATTTATTCCTATTCTGACACCTGACTGAGAGCCGCAAATTCCTTGGGAACCGCAAGTTGTAGCCTGGGGGAGTCCATAAAATCATTTGTAATCAGTGCAAAAAACGAAACAAACAAACAAAAAAAAAACAATCACTCTTCCCTACTTTACCTTTTGGACAATTAAAATGCCTGATATGATTGTGATATATTTGTTTTTTTTGTTTGGTTTTTTTTTCCAAAAACTGTCTTAAAGGAGGTGAGTCCTATTTTTTTCTTTAATACAATAAAATTATCTTTATAGGAAAAAAGGGTCTATTATGAGACTAAAGTTGAATATCTGAAATTCAGTTTTTAAAGTGTGACTTTATTCCCTTGGTAAATTTTTACTTTAAAAATCATACTATGACTTGCAAAAATACAACTTATATGTAGCATGACAAAGTATGGACCCCCCTCAAACATTTTTATTTTAGTCATTGTAGCATTTTGACTTTTTGTCTTGAAAATAGACAAGTTTTTTAAATTCATATGGCTTGCGCTTAAAGTTGGCCGGTACGCAGCAATACAGACTTCCGGCACTTCTCAATTTTAGCCTGGAGCTTATTGGGACTTTTTACCATCACTTCACATGAGCTCACTGTACCCTGTCTTGTTCCATTTCTTTTTTGCACTTTGTGATACTCGTACGACTTCGGTAACTCAGACACCTCCAAAAAAATATTATGATGGGATTTTTTTTTCTGCCTCGGGTCAGAGTTTATTGTACATGTGTGCCGTCATTTAACATGTAAAGGAAGTTCCATGCTCATAATGGAGCACGCTGCCAACGTAAAGGCTAACTTCAAAATAAAAGCTAACAAAATAAGACGTAGAGTCAAATACAAAAGCCTGAGTAAGCTTTTATTTGAAAGTCAGCCCGCCTGGTGGTGTGACTGCTAACCTGACTTCCCTTCTCGACATGTCGGCCAATTATCACAGACTCCGTGGCATTACGCACCAACATGAACACACCATCCCGACATTATATTCACTCACTGATTTCGGGCGCTAACAAACCTCATGTTGATAACGCCGTCATTTGACAAGGCACGGAGTGTAACCATGAACGTCTCATGATGTGCACGAGATATGAGGCGCATTCAAATGCAGTCAGACATTTCAACTCAGTGTAGAAATGTATTTCTTTCTTTCTTTCTTTCTTTCTTCCTTCACTTACTAACTTGTCTAATTCTTTTCTACTTAAATCACTGCATATGGCGTGTAAGGGGCACTTATAGATAGTAGGTATGAAAAAATGTCCCTCCTATCAGGTGTCCCTTGAACCAAAATGTTTGTGAACCCCCACTCAACTGTTGGGACATGAACGCCTGCTGGGATATTGCTCATGTCGGGACGTTATGACACTCCCTAACCTCAATGACCATGAAGCAAAACATCCAGAAAGTGTCCGCTTAATGGAATTTTGGGTTGGGGCTCATCCTGGGAGGGGTCCAACACCCATTCAAGTTGTTTTCTCAGCATGTGGGAAGCATCATTTGACAGCCCCCCCGATCGCAATGTCCTGAGATTCGGAGCCCATTTACTGGCAGCCCTGTTCAATTTATTGCCTTACACTGATTGCAGCACTTTCAAGTGTCGGCTCTGAGTGAGGGGGATGGTGGGCGGAAGTGGCACTGTGGCGGACGTTAAATTGGCAACATTGGTTGCTTTGGTTTCGCTTCATGTGTCACCATTCACACTCCGTGATGAACCGTATTAGACGACCTGCATTGTTTTTTTCTGAGTTTTGTCACATTGGTGATTTCTTAAGCGCCAATCTGTGGTCCTCTGTGTTTACATTTGACAACAGACGAAGTTAAATTTAGCAGGCTGTCCCCCTGTGTACATGACACTGAATGACAGCCAGCGCTGGATGACGCGTGTGAGTGGATCCAACTGCTGATTGGGCCCCAATGCATTGTGTTCCATGATTTACCCTTCCCCTTTTGGACTCTGTGCCATTTTGCTTTTAACAAATGTGTATTTACATGTATTGCGCATCAACCGGCGTCCTTCGCTTTACTTTCAAATCAGCGTTCTGGGTCGGAAAATCTAACTGCATGGGTTAATCCGAGGTCGGGCCGGTTCACAGAGGCATGCGAGGCATCCATTAAAGGGCCTCCATTATTTGGAGTCATATATGTTTTCGTGCTCTGTTCTCTGAATAAGGACAAAAACAACAACCCAAGATACCAAATGAGCAACCAAAGTAATTCGCTGAGGGCGGCGATGAATGTAGAAATATGAACCCTATAATTTGCTGCTTCAAACTAAAATCTGTGTGGTGTGTTTCATTACTTTCGACACATTCACAGAATTTCTTGTTAATGAGTGAGGTGGAGGTTGAGAGCTTCCCCCCACCCCCATTTTTTAATGCCAAATACACAAATAAGCTTTACAATATGGTGTCGCCCACCTGATTGAGACAGCTGCATCCCTGTTTGTGTACTGTATGTACAACGAACCACAATTTCAACGAAGTCACATTTTACACAACACACCAACGTCAGTGAAATTGCGGTACGTAAATGTGCCGTCAGGTCCCTCGCTGTCGAAGTTTGGTGTCGTCGCTCACCTCGGCCGCAAGCCCTCGCGCGGCTGCGGCTCTAAGTCATAAAGTCAGCTGCGGCGTCCGACTCCCATATTGAGGAGCTTGTCAGCCGGCTGCCCTCTGCAACAATACTTCACTGGATCCTCCGCCGCACCACATGTCACCGCAGCATAACGGATAGAGACGCGGGGGAGGAATTCGTCTGCGGTTAATTGACGCTCAGATCACCGTCGTCACACTCTGCAGTCTCGTCTGAATGTGTTCCTGCCGGTGCCCTTACAAAAAAGACGAGCCATGGTATAAATACTGTCCTGTCAATCATACTAAGGTGTCCGCAGTTATAAATATATCCTGTTATCAGCATAGCCGTGCCCTTGCTGTGTTATACAGCACATTCAAGTCACCTCTTCCTGATGTATATTCGCTTCAGAGCTGGCCAAGAGCCCCAAGTGCCCCCCTGTCCACACAGCACATTGATTGATAGGTGCTTGACGCCGTCGTGCCTCTCATTTGGTTAACCTGCAAATACAACGTAGCTCAGCCTCGACTGGTGTGGTCCGCTTGTGTTGTTCTCGGTGTCCTTCGATACATTTTTCAACATTGGGCGAACCCTAATCAGCCACAGAGGTAACAATCACAGCCTTTCAAATTTGATGTGGATGTCATCCCATTACATCAGATCGACTCTGAGATGGCACAACCCCCTAACCACTTCAACCAACTCTAATGGCTTTTTTGTATTCCCCGAGACATAATGACCTCTCCTAAACCTATCACTTCCTGAACCCTCAATTCCCTCAACCTAATATCCTAACCTAAATTAATCAGCTCCCTAATTTTATCACTTGCCTAATCTGTCGCCCAGACTAATTTCCTCAGGAAGCAGAACAAGTGTGAGTTCTTGTTTGTTGTCATTAGGGTCTGAGCATGAGACGGTACCCTCTTGGAAATCAATCACCTTTTTAGGAGCGTCAACGCACGCAAATGACCAAGTTCACAAGTGTTGGTATGTGTATACTGGTGAACGTTGATTGGAGGAGTCCTGAATGTGACGTGCCAAAAGAATAAAAAGTTGAGTAGACCCATGGTGACCAAACCCAGTAGGCAATTTTGGTTTGAAGTAGCCATTTTGGTTGAATATCAGATATCGTACTTTGATGAACTCCGACTAGGGAATGATTTCAATCAGGGGAAGGTACCCTAAACCAGGAATTTCCAACCACATGACACATAAACGATCATGGGGTGTGCCACTGAAAAATGGCTTATTTTCGACAAATAATGTGTCTTTGTTGGTCTACCTTCATCAGCGATGATTTCTGACAGGTAGAACAAGTGAATTTTCTTCCTTTACATGGGCAATGGGACAAGGTGCAAAATAGTTTGGTGGAGACAAATTTCAGACTGAGTAAATCCGTTTATGATCAAATGAAAGCGATACCTTATTATGTTTCCAAAAACTTTTTTTTTCATGATTATTTTGCTGTTTTAAAACATGTATTGACTCACTGAAGTTGGGGAAAAATTTTCCTAGACAGATTGGTGATGCTAATTTGCACATCTTTTTTTAAATCGACGTCACCAAATGTGAACGGAGCATGACATCAAATTGGATCTTTTTGCACATTTGCCATCAAAGGGGGGTGCACGATCCCCCTCCCCTTTTTTTCACCAGTGTGGAATACATTAGAAAGTCATCTCTTTGTGTGTGGCGAGGTCTACTTTTACCGCCATCAAAGCTTGCTCCCCTGTTCCCGCTCACGCTGCGGTTGAGCGTGACGAATGCGAAATAGAAGCATCGAGGCAGAGGAGTGTGAAGGGTGATTTACTGTATCTTGGTGTGCGCTGCTCGGATGTGTAAATACAATTACATTGACCTCCACGTGCACGCCTTGCTTCCTTCCTTTACGCTCTCTCTCCGAGCCAATCGGAAGGGTCGCCGACACGCCATCAGAGGGACGCTAAGCAAGTCAAGCGGATGTTTCCAAGGTTACTCTGTTACGTTAAGTAATTGTTTGTAAAAACAATCAAATATCAAGCGTGGCTTGGATGAGTCGCAAGAGTTTTAGTGATTGAGATGGTGAAGCAGCATGTGGTTCATTGGCCAAGATTATGCATGTGTGTTATGTTCTGAGTGGCAGGAAACAATTGTAATTGTAAGAAGGAAAAGAAAAACAGGTGATCTCATTTTAATGTGATGTTAAATGGCAACGCGGATGGTGGTACTAAAGTCTTGCTGTTTGGAATAGTGAAGCAGCATGCGGTCCTCTGACGACGTTATTCTCATATGCTACATTCCAAATTGTTTCCAATTGTATGTTGTCAAATGATTTTTCAAACAGATGGTTGCCAACAGTTTTTCTTGTCGCCAAGTAATTTGCTGGTGACAATTCAAAGTGTTTTTCACCCCAACCTGAAAGCACCAAAAATGGTCAAGAGTAACACTGCCAAGTGAGGGAACAGTGTGACTGCTCAAAAGGGTGAAGCAGCAAGTGGTTTAACAAGTTGTTGGCTCATTCTGAGTAGCTGTCACCTATTGTCTGTTTGTTTTTAAAATTAACAAACAAGAAAATCTTAACATGACGACATTTGGGGTGACACTGTCGTCTTACTGTTTGCAACGTTGTAAACAATTGTACTTGGATTGTTTGTTGCAAACAATAAAACCGTGTCGCTTAACACTGATGTAATGCACGAGTCGTACTGCTTTTAGTGGTGATGCAGCATGCGGCTCATTGTCCACGTTAATTCTCATTCTCAATCCGTAAAAAAAAAAAAAAAAAATCGTGTTTGTGTCCCACAAGGTCTCACAGCATTTCGTAGGGGTGTGACGGCAATCTCCTGTGTGTATTTTCTTCTGGTGTTGTGGCTTGTTGTTGTTTTGGAATACATGCCGGCTTAAACTCTGATCCCTGTGACTTGAAAGGCAAATTTTAGGACCTGAGGATGTTGGCTTGAGCATCCTCGCTAAACTGGCTCATGCTGGGACCGTGGCTTGTGAGATGTTTTTGTCAAAAATCGGAATTTTGCACGCTGGTTGGCGCTCTGCTCACGTCTGCAGTGAGTGTTTGTGTTGTCTGCGCACAATGTAAAAACATGATGTCTCCCGGGAGCACAATGCAGTAGCTGTCAGTCAGTCGGCCATAAATATTTATACGCGGCATGACGCTGAGGTTTTGCCGCTGCCTCTTTTGAGCGTTTTCAATGTCGCCTCGTGTTCCACGGGCATTATCCTATCTTCCTCTCACCGCCACCGACCAGTGACAATGTCCCTCTGCCGCCACAATGTTTAGCATTCCAACGTGTGAGTGTCGAGTTGCCGCGCTAATGTAAGCGATATTTACATGCAAGCCGGCATTGAGGTACTCGTTGGCCATTCCAGTGCAGTGATGATAAATGAAGTCGTGTGTGTGTGTGTGTGTGTGTGTGTGTGTGTGTGTGTGTGTGTGTGCGCGCGCGCGCACATCTTTATGATCCAAATGGGTTTGTGTAGCAATGCCACAATGGAATTTTCTCAATCACTTTTCGCTGTGACGAGAAGAATGTTGAGTGGCTCAGCTCTTTGCCAATTTGGAATACAGCAGGTGGGGTTTTACACATCTTTGGTTTTTGGTGTTAAAGATGGTCATAAATCCAGAAAATACAGCATGTCTTTGTTGCTCTGTCATTTTTCTGGAGGCATTGATTCTACTTTTGAGGTGACAGACCATAGAAAAGTTGCTTTTTTTTTTACCAGCTTGTGTACAAATAAGCCCCATTTATTGTGGTTCTACATCAGGGGTCGGCAATCCAAAATGTTGAAAGAGCCACATTGGACCAAAAAAAACAAAAATATCCGGAGCCAAAGTTACATCCATCCATCCATCCATTTTCCACCGCTTATCCGGGGTCGGGTCGCGGGGGCAGCAGCTTCAGGAGGGAAGCCCAGACTTCCCTCTCCCTAGCCACTTCTTCTAGCTCTTCCTGGCGGAT
>CAAKHF010020403.1:0-15810 GCA_901007745.1 Hippocampus kuda | reverse complement strand
GGGCAGTTCTTGTTTTTCAATGTCACAAACATTGACATGCCGCCTTTTTTGGAGGGAGCATTTTGGCTGGTCCACAAGAAAAATCTGATGGCGCTCGAGTTTATGCGTGCGCATGGTAGAGGGAGTTGTTGTCTTTCAATCTTAGCGTGGCACCACCTTTGACACTCGACCTTTTCTTCGTAGAGACATTTTTGTAGGCAATCCAAACCAAATAACGTGGGTGTTACGTGTCGCTAATGTCGTCGGCTTGTTTGAATGCGTGCGCACGAGAGAAAGCGCCGAAGCAAGCGCTGCTTAATTAATCAACATCAAAAGACGCCATTAAAAATGAATGAAACCCCAAGCAACAGTTTGGCCGGAGTGAATAATTCAGGCAACAGCGCACCCTCATGCCCACTCATCTATTAGACACCATCATCATCCTCTCTTCGCTGCAGACCCCCCCCCCCCCAACCCGCACCGACTCTGTCCCATGCCCTCCATGTTTGGCAGCCCCGTTTTAGTTTGCAGCATTCCGCCCCAGCCGCCTAGGGGATTGTCGGCAAACAGGTGCGGGTGGGTCGGAGCTCCGGGCTGTCCTCACTCCTCTGAGCGGAACGGCCATTAGTCTCAGCGCTGACCGCAGTTACGGGGCCGCGCTTCCAAATTAAGGCACCCGCGCCGATTCCAATTAAACGGCCTTGGAGGAGGCGCGTCTCACTTTAATAGGAAAAGTCGCTGAGATGAGAAAATGTTGAACTCTATAAAGTCTCAAATCCACCCTGTCCTCCCTCGTTTTGGACGTCAACTGAGCCACATTGCGCCGGGTCAAAAGATGTTTTTGAACCGGCGTTCAAGCGCTAGCTGCGAGTCACGGTAAGCCTCTAAAACAAGGTGGAACCTCTTTTGTAATTGAATTTGATCGAAACTCAAGTCTTTGAACCCAAAACTACCATTTAAACATTGCTGTAGATTTTTAACTTTGAGTTTGTACTGTAGTACACAATACGACTAGCATTTGATCCAAACACGAGCATTTGAATGCAACACTATGCTGTAGTTTTAGCATTTGACCATAACGCTAGCATGTGATCGTCACTCTACCTTTTCACCTGAAGTTTGTTTTGTAATATAGCAGTTCTGTTTGAACGATACGCTGGTGGCTTATCTTGTAATATACCGGTACGTCACTAGATTTGATCAAAACAGTAGCATCTGATCAGCATGCTAGCATGTGACAGTGACATTAGCATTCTAACATTGACTTTGTGTTGCTGTTCATAAGTTTGTGGTCACTTAGAAAAATCCTTGTTTGTTGAAGAAAACAATCCGAGTACACAAATGGCTAATTGGAAAGTAGTAATTCTTTTGATCTGTAAGCTTTTATTTTAGGGTATAGTGTTAAGTGTTGGTATGAATTTCAATTGAACCACTGGCAACTAGTGAGCCAACTCCATTTTAATTTTGGAAAATGGGATCTCTTTCAGGTACAGTATATACCGGGGTAAAAATGAAGGAGTAGTCTATCGCAACGCTCAACACTTGTCCTGATTCGCATTTTCAAGATGACTGCGGTCATAAAAACAGGCTTCACATCCCGCAAAAATATTCCAGAAAGAAAGGTTGAGAAGTTTATAGACGACTCCAAAAGGAACTAGTGCTAGGGTGCTTCTGCGACCACAAGCGAATATTATCTATCGTCTGTCATGAACTATTGATAGCTTTGTAGTTTGTAATAAAGTAAAATCCAAGAGGAGGGTGTGAATCTGTTTAAAACAAGTATCCAGAAGAAGTAATGATTGCCATATAAATCACAAATTGTTTCTATTCATAACAGATCTTGTCTAGCGACTGCTCATAGCGAGGGTTCGCTATCATGCTAGCTTCCCCAATCCCAGACACATATTCTAATCATTTGTGCTTATGACTGACATTAAATAGGTGACGCTGCAGAGAGAATTGGGGCCAATTACTTTGCATATTTCACGCCACATCACCGTAGAGAGACAGACGCTATCTGTCATCGGAAAGTCTGTTTTTTTTCTTCTTCTTCATTGTAACTCTGGCGTTTTAACAGTTATATACCCCACTTCAAATGGGGAATAAGACACTTGCAAATCAGGCAGAGTGATGATGAATTGCTCCAAAATCTGATTTGTCATCGCCGTGTTTGCATTCAAATAGAGATGAGGCAGTCTTCGTGTTGTTTTGTGGCAAGATTGTGATGAGGTGCAGAATATAAAGCTGAATATTATAGTCCCACAAGAGGCTTTGAATGCTAATGCTACAGTCAAATACTAGTTAGTACATTCCAGTGCGTAGGCTAAACTCACATGCTAATTGTCGGTTAATTTGAGAGCAGTAAAACCAGAGTGAAAGTGCTTGTGGTAAAAAGTAATGTGCCAGGTTCACCTAAAATTGTGTTTTAATTTTCAAACTCGATCTTCAAATTACTCGCATTATATTCACATGCTATCATGATGATCAAATGCTAGTGGTAGATTAAAATACAAACTCAAGTTTTGCGTTGCTTGAGTTCCGATCAAATGTTAGAATTATGGTCAAATGCGAATACTGTACATGTAAAAAAATGTAATAATCTTAATTGTGTTAATTATGTTGCTATCAAATGCTAGCATCGCAGTCACTTGCTAATGGTCTATTAATATACAAGTGCCAAGTACAGTAAATGTCGCTCGTTTTACGTTGAAATGCTAGCATTACGATCAGATGTTAGCATTACAATTAAATGAGAGTGGTATAGTCAAATACATACGCCGAGTAAGTATGCTATCATATGCTAGCATTACGATTAACATATAACATTGTTAGGAACACAATCGCATGCGAGCCTCGCAATCAAATGGTCACGTTGTATTAAAATACAAAGTCAAGATTCGAATGGTAGTGGTACATTTACACTTCACTGGCCCATCCGATGCTACGTTCAAATGCAAGAGCTTTGTTTACAGTACATGCTTGGCTATCTTATCAAAATGGAGTGAGAGTTAAGTTAATGTGGGGAATTTGACTGCCATCATGCCTGCCTGGTACTCCTTGCCAGAGATTTGCATTCTCCACATGATGTCTAATTTGGAGTCACATTAGCTGAACAGCTAAGCACGTCAGCAGACGACGTGATGCTTTCTGCATGTCCGACCACAGATGACAGTTGAGGTTTATCTCCTGCTAAGCAGACGAGCGGAATGAGACATTTTGACACCAGTTCCAGTTTTTGACACATGTAACAGGTAATGGATTTCAGGCCTGGGAGTCGGCGTCTGAGTAATGACAAGGTCCAGACTCGCAAGAAAAAATAAAATAAAATCTGATCCCCAATGGAGTCTTTTAAGACATGTGTCGCAATCCTCAGTTACTTGTGATTTAAAAGCATTCATACCCTAACATGAATTACTTTGTACTTCGTTAGCTTCAGCATTGGTTTTGACCTACGAAAACAGTTTACTATACTTCATAGATACTTACTCCCTGCATATTCACATTTGACTATTTAAAAATTCATTTATTCGCATTTTTTTTGCTGTCGACTCTCTCCAAGTATTTTCTGAAAAACTTTTTTTCCCGACCCTCGAGGTATAGCACATCCAAGCAAATTTCATTGGGAGGGGGCCTCATGGCAGAGCCAGGGTTAAAGTGCAGATGATGGCAGAAGTGTCTTCTTTTGGCACTCCGTTTTATTTTTTTATCTCCTTTTAAAAGGGAACACAGCTTCTTTTCCCACCAGTGGCCAAACCTTGACCCTGCAGCTCAACTACAAATAGGCCTGCACTCGGGCATCACAACAAGAAAGGAATGTGTGTGTGTGTGTGCGCACGCACACACACACACACACACACACACACACACACACACACACACACACACACACACACACACACACACACACACACACACAGAGGGCCTCTAGCCCTTCCTTTCATTGCACACAAACGCACAAACACAGGGTTTGCCTGAAAAAAAAATGTCCCTGAACACAAGCTCACATGGGGCGTTTGTAGCGGCACTTCTATGGTGTATCCACGTATTAAATAATACAAGCAAAAATCTGTGAAACATGGATGCCCCCCCTAATTTTTTTTATTTTTAAAAGATTGTCTAATTCAGACTTTCAAGCCTTAATACACCCCAAATTATGTTTGTAAAACTCTTTAGTATCATTTCAGTTTATAACATGACTGTTAAATGGCAGAGGGGTGCTAAGGTTAGCCTATTCGTTGACCATTTAGAGAGTTTTCGCTACATGTACACATCCTCTGTTCGCCATTTATTTTTGAAGGTCGAGTAAATGTTTGGCATTTATAAATTTGCATATTCCCAGGTCCATTTAATGACTTAATACGTTTGCATAAAGTATGAGCGCGCCGATTTGTTTGCTTGTGTGCAATGTCGCAAAAATCTGTGCCAGCTAGCAACTGCTATTTGAAGAGCCTCATGTGAAGGTGATTTGTTTTGTGTTGAGTCATTTTACTGAAAAATATGTAACATGGGTTCATGACTGTGTACAAGCTAAATGCATGGTGTTGATGCTAAATGATCCTCTCTGATTTTATGTGCTTCACCGGCATTTTGCGACATCTATATTCGTTTACAAGCCCCCTTTAAGGGAATATGTGGGCAAAGGTATACTTCAGTGAAGGAGCCTCCGTTAGCCATAGCTTCGAGTCAAAAGCACAATGGATTGATGTTTAAGATACCGTATGCTAGTGTCTGATAGCATGTGTGTGTTTGTGTGTCTCAGGCCCCGTAAATTTGTTTTGGTCACGGTGCTTGAACACGCTGATTAATGCTCAGAGAGAGATGGCAGATGGAGCACGAGACAATGTGCGGCGAGAGCAGGAAGTCGAGGACGACGACAGGAAGCGAGACGACACGAATATGAAGGCGGGCCTTTGTAGAGGGAAAACAACAATTAGACCACAGACTTGATTGATTTCGGCAGACTTGTGGTTCGCATGTATACCAACTTCCTCCTGCTTAGCAAAAAAATGGTAGCTACAAGTTAAAGGCTCTAAATTATCCATAGATGTGAATGTAAGTGTAAATTGTCGTTGGTCTACATTTACCTTGCGATTGGCTGCCGATCGTTCCATGGTGTGCTTCGCTGGCGAACCCAAATGACTCGAGCTACAAAAACATGGCTTATTTTGGTGGGTAGCTTTCTAAAGGCTGTAATGTATGCGCAGGAGAGCGGATTGGGAAGGAACGGTGTGTTTGCGTGTGAGAGAGGAGCGAGGCTGGTGTTAGAATTTAGGCAGATCAGTGGCAGGGGCCTGGAAGATGAGAGAAGAGGATTTGGGCACAGCTGGATTATTTGAAGATGTGGTGAACACGGCGTAGGAAGACGAGCAGCAGGAGGCATTTTGTTTCATTTCCCACTGCTTTTTTTTTTCAAAGGCGTTTTCCCAATTAACAGGAAAATGCGTCAAGTGTTATTTGAGCGCTGGATACTATTTGTTGACATCACATCACAAATAATATAAGCAAGTAAGCAGGAATGCTAACATTTTAGCACTGCCTAAGCGATATTATGCTCCACTTTGCTGCAGTTTGTTATTTTTACCGCCTTTAGTCTTAGTTGGATGAAAAAAAAAAGTCTCCCTATCAATTGATACACAATACCCTTGTTCTCCTCCATTGTATTTGGTTAACATTAGCTTAGCCTGTTGCCGGGCCTTAGTGATGGATGCTAAAGTTTCTCTTCCACAGTGTCCAGTTTAATACAACATAGTGTCCACTCAATTTTATGACCGCCATTCGTCTCCTTTTGGACAAACTTCATCCGAAATACATACATATCCCTCCATTGTTATTGTTTGTTAGCATGTCTCAATCCATCTGATGCATTCACTTCAATGTGGATTTCTCAGTTCCACTCAGTACTGGTTTGATGTGGAAAACTGAGCAGCTCAAACCGGGCCGAGCTGGCTTTTTGCTCCCCTCAACAACTCTTCACAGTTTACATACCTGAGATAAAATAATAGAGGCTTTCAAGAGAGTCTCTCATCTCATAATCTCATTTCCTGCAAAGGTATCGTGACAACGTTTTTAGTTTTACCTGCGGGCCTCCAGGTTGTTTACGGGGAGCCGAGAAGGGAAACATGAGCAACGCTGCTGACCTTCAAACGGTGTTTTGAATGTGTGATTCCTTTCAACGTGTTCATATCGACATGTGACTGCAAACAAGTTGGATTCCATTGACGTGTTTCCTTGATCGTTGGCAGTTGTCCGTGTTTCACATGATGAGCATCAACAATAGCAGCCAGGATGGTACGCAGTGTTCGGTACATGATGACATCGTATATCTATTTGTCCATTTGAGATGCAATTTCAAGGTTTGGCTACTCACTTATAAAATACACGCAATCATATCAGGCCTAATTTAAATGCATTAAAAAAATTTTATCAAATGTTAGATATTGTAACGCGTGAGTCAATGCCTGGTTGTCTCATTTAGAATTGTTGAGCCACTCTCATTATTTATTATCTGATCCAGTACACTCTCTATCAAATACTGGCAGGGCATGTTTGATTGACAGCCAAAGCACTGTCTTCGTAAAGGCAAAAATAAACACTCGAAGCTGCCGGGATGAAAAGTAAACCAGGACTCTGTGGAAACATGACATGTCTGCGGGGTTGCTGACGGGAATGTTTTTTTTTTCTTGGTTTTGGTTTTTTGGGGAAAGAAATTCCCATCTTGGAACGCCGCCATCAGCTCGTCTTCGCTTTGCTCCGAGGCAAGTCTTATCGATAGCGATCAGCTCTGGCTCATTTTTGCCCGTGATGAAGACTCCCACAGACGTATGGTGTCTGCTCCGCTCTGGTCTGATTTGTCTGGGTGCTTGCGGTTGTCCATTTGAGTGTTTACCTGGCTGCGGGATGGCGTTTAGCCACCATACCCCACTGGGTGACATCCGCCCTTGTCGGGAGTGGAAATTGTCCATGACGTGCTTTGTGATGTTAATTCCACTCTTGTGTTGAGTGTCTGATGTTTGATTGGGAGGGCTTTGTTTGACTGGCGGCCATTAAAGCCATTAATGTCGCTTTAATGTCTAAAAAAAAAATTGAACTGGAATGGCACTCGGCAAATTGTAATCTGGGTTGAAATGTGCGACGTTGGGCAACTTCTTTTGTGTGTGTGTGTGTGGGGGGGGGGGGGTGTTTGGCTATGATTTCCACATTCAAAGCATGCAGCAGTTATCTTAAAATGGCAAAGCAACACATGTTTTACAACATTTCTTAATCAGACATGCAAGTAAACATTTCTAGGGTGTTTTTTTTTTGTTCTACCCTCTTTTTTTGTCCAGCACATCAAATTGTCATAATAAGAATGATCATAATAATGTAATATTGTGATATATTTAAAAGTATTCAGGCTTAGGTTTAGCGAGAGGTGGATTCTTTTTTTTTAATATAGGAAGTGGCAGCGCCCTCTCCTGGCTGTAGAGAGGTTGTGCTGTTAAATATACAGTAAACAACCCCTCCATTTTCGTCCCGCTATTGCGGATTTTTTTGGGGGGAGGGGGGTAGTTTATGACTATGTTTGTTCTGCCTCCTGTTTGTTTAGTGTAATTCCACCATCAAACACTAGATGACAGCATACTATTTACTTTGACTTGTGTAAATTTGAAAGAAGAAGAAACAAAAACAGGAAGTGCTTCAGATCGGACTGGTTTTTGTTTCAGATTATTGGAAGATTCACACCCTCCGTAATCCTGCTTTTTACACCTACAAAAAGTGATGGCTTTTGGTTCATTTCATGACGTACATCTTTGGCCATGAATATTGACACATTACTGTAAACGTATGGGCTCAGTACACTCTTACGCTGTTTCTGCCATAGTTTTGTGTTGCCCTCTCTCAATATATTGTGTGTTTGTATTTTTTTTAATGTATTGAAAGACACAAAAAAATTATGCTGTGAGTGCCATAAAATCATTCCGAGGGAGTTTTTGAATAAGACATTTCTATATTGCGAATTTCAACTGTATAAACTTGTATATAAATATGTGAACATTCCAAACAAATTGCAATTAGAGGGGCTAAAAAAATAAAAATGAATAGAAATTTCATACAATAAAAGAATCCCTCCCCCACCGCCCGCCAAAAAAATTTACATACAAGTCAGAATGCTGAAAGTGTAATAAAATCAAACACAGCCTGACGGTTAGGACAGCACGGACGATGACAAGTCACATAGCAGACGCGACAGACACCGATGAGATGAGCGAGCGCAGGAAGCAAGCGATGAGACAGAAAAGAACATTAGCGAGTAAATGACGTCCAGGAGCGATGGAAGACGAGATAAAAGCGTTGCAATTAATTGACATGGAGAGTGACAGGCGCTCGCGGCAATGTAACACTAACACACATCGGGCAAAAACAGCCTGCAGCCTCTCCTCTTCTTCTTCTTGCCAAAAAAACACTAACGAGATGAACATTTGCATTTTTCTCCCAAAAATGTGGAAGAGGGGGAAGGGCGATCTCCTCTTGCAGGATCGGCAAATCCATCGCCGACGCTTTTGGGGAAGGAGAGTGATGCTCATTACTGTCAGCACACCACGAACGCTGAGCCGGTCGCTCCCGGCAGGAGTTTTGTGCCGCACTTGAGTTTTCATTGGTAGAGTTTGGAAAAAAAAGTAAATATTTGGACTCCCAAGTAGCAAGTTTCCAGTTTCCTTGTCTACTTTTGTCCGAGTATCCTTGTGTCCAAGTAGACTTGTGCACTATTCAGTTTTTAGCGCTTTATTTTGAAGGGTAATGGAAGATGAGTTTGAAATGATACTCAAACATTTTGGTTATCGTCGTTTGGGAAACATTTTAGGCTTCAAACTATCAATATTTTGAAAATACAGTATGTGTTCATCCCGGCGGCTCTTGCTCTCTAACCCCGGCGAAACGCGGGAGTTCACTCGCTAATAGTTTGTGTTGGCGTTAGTACGAGTGTCACTCGGAGATCGAGCGAGGCGGCGGCTAAGGAAAGGATGAGGGTGTTGCAGGAGAGTGTGATAAACATGCACTTCTTCAAGCCAGAGCCTTTGATCACAGTCATGCTGAGAGACGGGGATGATGAGAGACGTGCGCGCATACACCTGTTACCTGTTTCTTGCTCAATTCCCAAGTAACGCTCGACTTTTTTGGTTAGCATCTCTCGGTGTGGACCTCCAACGCCTAACATCGTTCATTTGAAGCTCCCAGGTTTGTGACCTTGGACAAGAAGAAGCTTTTAGTGCACGTTTACACCGTGTTAGCTTACCCACGCTAGCCGGCAACTTTCTGTGAACAAACTGCTTCGATTCAGCACCTCGGCGAATGATTTCGTTCGGTTGAAGCTCATCAGTTGGTGGCCTTTTTACAAGTAGCTTAGAATAAACATTTCGCCTATGTTAGCCTCTTATGCTAGCCTCCTATTTTCTGTGAACAAACTGCTGTGATTCAGCGCCTCGGCAAATGATTTTGTTCATTTGAAGCTCATCAGTTGGTGACCTGTTACAAGAAGCTTGGAATGAGCACAAGTCATTTGCTTTTTTGGGGCTATTTTATCAATATTATGAGTAGCCGTAGTAGTAGTATGGTATGAAATCACCTTTTGGTGTCTACTTATAGAAACGATTCTCAATACACCTTTTGGAAGGCTTCATTTATTTTTCTTATTGCGGCAACTTAGTGGCTCTTTGGGTGATTTGATTCTTATCAACATTCTCATCATCATTACAATGATGAAATTGCCTTTGTAGTATCCTTATTCCAGCGTTTCCATCCCTGTTGGGGTGTTTTAATTCTTATCGTTATTCTGGCTTTTAAAATCTGCTTTTGGCGGGGGAAGACTACAACTCTTCTTCTTCTTCTTCTTAAGATTCCACCACATGAAGTGCCTTTCGGCGGTTCTTTCATCCTTATTCTTAGTGGTCTCGCATCCAAAATGGTCGTATTTTATTACAAATCACTTGAAAGTGAGACTGGCGCTAATGCGTCCTCATGCCAGACTCCACTGCACCGTGCGGTTAAGTGGCCGCGTACTCGCACACGTCACAATCAACAGGCGCAACGGACACGGACGCAAATTGAAATGAACGGGGTGGGGAAAACGGACACCCGTGCGCACTCGCCACCTTTATCCCATCTGCTCCCTTCTCGCATTGCAGCCAATCTCATTATCCCGCCGCTCTCATCCTCTCTTCTGCTTCTATTGTCCCGCTCGCTTCTCCTTCCTTGCAGATTTCCCCCCCAAGTACGTTTGATTGGGAGAGCCGAGAGGATTGAGCCCGGCTCCCGGCGGCCGGATCAATGCCTCCAAATGATCCGTTGCCGCGTTCCCCTTATGACTCGCCCGGCGAGGCGTGAAGGCGCTCATTTCACATCCAACTCACTTCCACCATTCGCCCCCAGGAGAGCCGCAACCGTCGTTTCCTTCGAAGGATAATTTGTCCGAAAGCCCAATAAACAGACCTGGAATGTCTCCGTCGTGGCCGATCAATGGCTGTCAAAGACTTTTAAAAAAACTGAAAAAAAGGTCAATTTATTTTGAAAAGAACCTTCGCCGGTGTACTTGTTTGGCTGCCGACTCGATCTTGTGTGCTCGTAAATAATGCTGTGCGTGGCGGCAAGCCATTCCTATTCATGACTAACAATGGAGGAAACAAATGACAGTGATTCTCCACCCCAACTGGATGCTTTGAAAAAGGGGGTCTTTACTTTTATTTTTAGTCCATCAAAATTAGAACGGGCGGCCCGGTGGCCGAGTGTTTATTGCGTCGACTTCACAGTGCAGAGGTACCGGGTTTGATCCCGGGGCTCCAGCCTTCCTGTGTGGAGTTTGCATGTTCTCCCCGGGCCTGCGTGGGTTTTCTCCGGGTACTCCGGTTTCCTCCCACATTCCAGAATACATGTATGGTCGCTTAATTGAACACTCTAAATTGTACCTTGGTGTGATTGTGAGTGTGAAATGACATATTTTTAATCCATTTCAATCGCTTTATGTATGACCTCCCTTCGTCACGTCAGCCTCGACTCACCTCGCTTCCATTCCACATGCCAATCGTCTCCAATGAAGCGTCGCTTTATTACACCCTGAACTGTGCAAACTTCTGCCCGCCAGGGATCCTCATTGATTTTTTTTTCTTCTAATCAAAAGCCTCCACCGGTGTGTTGGGCTGCTCTGAGGCTTTATTTATTTTTTATTTTTTGTTTTGTGTTGTTTTGTTTGAAAGTGTTTATTGACGCAACACCGAGCTGCCAGTGGCATTCATAGTGGATTATGAACTCTGGGAAGGCGTTCGGTTGGTTATCAAGGAAACAGCTTAAAAAAAAAAAGTGTGTGCTTTGTAAGAATTTGTTTGAATTTTGGAATCAGTTTCACTCATAAAAATATGATAATACAGTATGATGGAACAGCAAAGAGGAAAAACTTGTTTGGTAGTTACACAATTCCATTTTCATAAGCAGCAAATAAATATTTGTCAAAGAATTATATCGGTACATCAAGAATGTTGTGGAAATATAACATATTCAACATTAAAATTAAATGAGTCAAATGATAATAATGGAAAGTGCTAGTCACAATTTTTTTCTATTGAAGAGGATAGAAATTATTTGGTACATTTTCCTGCTGCATAAATTATCCCCCCCAAATTGCTGAAGTCATCCTTTTCATATCAGAGAATAAAATAAAAGTTGGAATTAAATTGTTACATAAATGCTAACGTTGGACAATATAGAAAAACGGATTAAAAAAAAGATGGAAAATGATCAAATAATAGTCATCATTTATACGATTATGATGCGATACGATTAGAAGTTAAAAAAAAAGAAAAGAAAAATGTCATCGCGATACACTTCATAAATCCTTAAGACGACTGCAAAAAATGTCACCGGTACACAATAACCAGATAACTGCCATGGTGTGTGGCCGCAGGTTCTGGCACGGGGAATACCGGGTGGCGGTGAACATCAACGACTACCTGGACATCTACTGCCCCTACTACGAGGGCCCGCCCAACCACGGCCGCATGGAGCGCTACATCCTCTTCATGGTCAACCACGAGGGCTACACTTCCTGTCAGCACCGGCTGCGCGGCTTCAAGCGCTGGGAGTGCAACCGGCCCAGCGGCGCCGACGGGCCGCTCAGGTTCTCCGAGAAGTTCCAGCTCTTCACGCCCTTCTCGCTGGGCTTCGAATTCAGGCCCGGACACGAGTACTACTACATCTGTACGTTGCTCGCCGCTCGCCGTACCATTTGTGTTTGTGTCTGTGTTTGGGTGCACTCTGAAAACACTTACTTGGTTATTTATTTAACCCTAAAAAATGGGTCAAATGAATAATCCACAAAAAAAAAAAAACAAGGGTGGTCCACAATTAGTTTTGCTCTCTTCATGTGGCACCCGAAATGACACCCCAACTTTTATTGGTGCATGTGTGTACTTTATGTGGTTGATTTTCCTCGGGCGAGGTGATTTCTGAAAACTCAAATCAGATGTAAAGGACGGGCCAAGAGAGAGATTTTTTTCTCAGTTCAAGTCAGACAGTTTTAACAAATATGACAATACCACAACAATCGATACGTGAATCTAACTATGGAGAATTGGAGTACACATTTAAGGTGTCTGGAAGGATTTTATTGGAGGCCTGAAGTGAGACGGGCACTTGCCAATCGCAGGCCACTGCAACCCATTTCATGAGCGATTGCGCAACCTGAGGTGAGGCTGGGCCGCCGGCTGCTGCACTTTGCGTCCCGGTCGTCAATTTCAACAGGAAATATGCTAATGAAGCCGTTTTGACGATATCATCTTGGACCTTGATGGTCGCTATACTGTAAAGAACAGACCAGAGAATTCAAGTTGAAAAACTGACTCTTCATGAGGCTCCGCCTCCCCTGACAGCTCCCCTGACGGTGTGCACATTATTCCTTGCGCAGACATTTTGGTTGATCCACCCTAGAAAAATTGCTAGCGTGTGCGCGGGCGTGCCAGCGTGTTTGTTATGCACGCGCGCCGCTCTGCATGCATTTGTAATCATTATGTAAATATGCAATCAACACAAGCCACTCGGCACTCGCAGGACGTAAACACGGCCGCCATCTTTCGTTCTCTGGCTGCTTTTCCTCAGTTTGTAATCATTTTCTTATTATCGCTGTTGATGCGCTTTAACAACAGAGGTGTTAGTGTCACAGATGGGGGTCCCGCTCCCCCTTGCCCACCCTCCCCCGATCATCCACGCGGTCAATTGCAAATATGCTACGAGAAAACAGCAACACGAGGGGTGAGGACTTTTGATGGAGTCATTTCAACACTTGTTTTAGAGGCGCGTAAATGGCTCTTGAAAAACGCCCACTGAGCTTCTGATCATTCAAATGCACCGTCCGTTCAAAATGCGGTCAAAGATTAAATTCACGCATCGATAAATTCAGGAAAATAATGCACGATGCTGAAACCGTCACAAAAAAATAAGCTCCACGCATGTAAAAGAGTGTATGGTAATCATTTTTAAAATTGCAATTAAAGTGAGATGTAAATGATTTACTTCAATCTTGAATTATTTTACAATTCATTTCATTTTCATGTCATTCAACAAAATACTAGAAGAAATAAAATAAAAAAAATGGAAAATAAAAGCAAATTGCCAAATAAATGTAAATTCAATCAAACTTGTACAAAAATGACAAATACTGTTGATGCTGAAACATGAAATAAAATAAATGGCAATACTGGAAAATGCTCCAAAAATTGTAAGCAAAATATCAAATGAAGATGTTTAATTGGATTAAATTGGCAAAATAATAATGACCACATTTTTCACCAAAAAAAAAATGGACACATTGTACAAATTAAAATCAAACCAAATTCAAGTAAATGTGAACAATGTGAAAATATAAAGTCCCATTTGTGAATGAATGAGTTGTGTTGCAAAGGCAACCACCTGATGCCCCCTTTGCACTTGCAGTCCACACACACTCTTTTGTTTCCAATTGGCCTGGTGGGCCCCTTCGAGTTGTATAGTGGCCGACTTTGGTATTGTATTACCCACATCCCAGAGGGATTCGGGCATATTCCTAAAAAAAAGGGGAAAAAAAAGTCAGTGTGTGCGCAGGAGTAGTGGGGGAGTCGCGGGGTCAGTTGTCAAGTGATTGTGAGTGCGTGAAAGGCCGTGTCCATCATCTTGACAAGCAGACATGCACTTTGCTCTCTGACATGCGTGCTCTCACACACACACACACACACACACACACACACACACACACACACACACACACACACACACACACAGGTCTTTATTGATGTGCTACGGCAGCATTTTTCAGTGTGTGTGTGTGTGTGTGTGTGTCTGTTGTATGTTCTGATGGAAAAAAAAATACATTGATTTTTTTTTTCCCAGTGATTCATGACCAGGTGCCTCGATCAAGTGTGTGTGTGTGTGTGTGTGTGTGTGTGTGTGTGTGTGTGTGTGTGTGTGTGTGTGTGTGTGTGTGTGTGTTCATCATGTGGCTGACACGTTGACAGGTTAGATAGGCCCCTCCCCACCTCTGTTCTCCCAGCTGCCCCCTGATGAGGCTGAGTGACTCTCAATGGGCTTTCAGGACACGTCGATTGTGGATGTGCTGGGAAAGCGAAGCAGCGCCAGGGAAAGCTGATAAGACTTTCAAGAAGAAATGGGCAAAACACAACCAAAGTACAATTTGTCGTTGTCTTGAGGCGATATCAGTAGTGTATTCAGTGAATGTTAGTAATCAAAAATACGGAATGATGAATGAACAATTCGTGTAATTTACAGTAAACTCAGGTTCCGGGTTTACGGTTGCGCAATTTTGTGGATTTCTTTTTTTTTCTTTCAGTTTATAACTCTATTTTGCCTTGCATTTATTTGGGGTGTAATTGCGCTGTCGACCACTAGATGGTGGTACACTAATGTAGAAGAACAAAAACACAAAGTATTTCAGCTCCGCCCATTGACTTTGCAAAAACACAAAGTATTTCAGCTCCGCCCATTGACTTTGCAAAAACACAAAGTATTTCAGCTCCGCCCATTGACTTTGATCCTGAAAGATCCTTAAGACTGCCGCCAGCGAGAAGTGAATCCGTCGGCAGCCATTTTACGTTGCCACTCACTAAGCGTGCTTAACGTAAATGCTTTGATTTCACCGCTGCGTTTCCGTTTCTGTCTCTGTCTCTGCGATGAAAATGCCACAGTGTGTGGCAGACAGTTGTGCCAGTTTGGAGGCATTCGGCCGCTTCGGCGCCGGGTGCTCGGTGCTAAAGATGTGAAGCGCACGGATCTGCGCAGATTTTCCATCTGTATTCTCCGACGGAGTCGCTTCAGGTGGATCGCGGAGACGGGGACCGAGCGGAATTCGTGTGAATGCGTCGGCGTGTTTAATCTTCGTGAGCGTCATCATTAAAGTCTTGGCTAATGACTGCGCGAGCGTCCAATGAAGACAAATGGCTGAGTGCTGATTGACTCTTGATGTATGGTCGAACTTAATGAGGCGATGTGTCAAATGGTAGAATCGTTGAGCTTGCTTATGTCATCAGTCATTTATGGGGGGAATTGACAGTAATGTTGTTTTCAATGTGGGCAAAAAAAAAAAAAATGGCTGAATCACCTTAAGATGAGGAGAAAAATTACCCCCACCCATTCCTCAAAATTAACAGGAAGTCAGCCATTTTGGGTGAATGCCAAGGCTCGTATATGTATACTAAATATGTGTGTGTGTGTATATATATATATATATATATATATATATATATATATATATATATATATATATATATATATATAATATAATATTTTTTTTTTTTTTTTAATCCCAGTTTCACCAAA
>CAAKHF010020396.1:2785-15451 GCA_901007745.1 Hippocampus kuda | reverse complement strand
AATTGAACGGGCCCACGGGTCTAGAATTGGCTGGTACTGAATGAGTTCATTGCCTTGCACATTTTTTTTTTTAAATTAGATTTACACTGAATAAGATTATTTCTTACATACTCATACCCCAGCAGAATTGGCAGCAGGAATATGCCTTCCTTGAAACTCAAATAAAATGTGCCCTGTGATGAGTATTTTCATGCCATTTGGTAATTAGGTTTCATTCTAATTGGAATATAAGGCGTTATGTAATTGTGAGTCGTGATCATATTTGTGTTTAATCCATACAGAATATTTGAAAACAGCTGTTTTTACTTGGAAAAATAACACATCTCCCAATTATCTGGCATGTTTCAAACCAACATAATAACTGAATCATATTTTGGAGGCATTTTCTGCACTGTCAATTTGAAGCCATTTACATCCATCCATCCATCTTCTAGCGCTTATCCGAGGTCGGGTCACGAGGGCAGCAGCTTTAGCAGGGAAGCCCAGACTTCCCTCTCCCCAACCAGTTCTTCCAGCTCTCCCCGGGGGATTCCGAGGCGTTCCCAGGCCAGCTGGGTGACAGTCTCTCCAGCGTGCCCTGGGTCGTCCCCGGGCTCTCCACCCGGTGGGACATGCCCGGAACACCTCACCAGGGAGGTGTTCAGGAGGCATCCTAATCAGATGCCCGAGCCACCTCATCTGGCTCCTCTCGATGTGGAGGAAAAGCGGCTCGACTCTGAGCCCCTCCCGGATGACCGAGCTTCTCACCTTATCTCTAAGGGAGAGCCCGGACACCCTGCGGAGAAAATTCATTTCGGCCGCTTGTATCCGGAACTCGTTCTTTCGGTCATGACCCACAGCGCATGACCATAGATGAGGGTTGGAACGTAGATTGACCGGTAAATTGAGAGCTTCGCCCTTTGGCTCAGCTCCTTCTTTACCATGACAGACCGATACAAAGTCTGTCTCACAGCAGACGCTGCACCGATCCACCTGTCGATCTCTCGCCCCTCCTGCCCTCACTCATGATCAAGACCCCCAGATATTTAAACTCCTCCACTTGGGGCAAGATCTCCTCCCCGACCCGGAGAGGACACTCCACCCTTTTCCGACTCAGGACCATTGTTTCAGATTTGAAGGTGCTGAGTCTCATCCCAACCGCTTCACACTCAGCTGCGAAAAGCTCCAGTGAGAGTTGGAGAGCCCTGCTTGAAGGAGCCAACAGTACCACATCATCTGCAAAAAGCAGAGATGCAATACTGCGGACACCAAAACGGACCCCCTCAACGCTTCGGCTGCACCCAGAAATTCTGTCCATAAAGGTTATGAACAGAATCGGAGACAAAGGGCAGCCTTGGCGGAGTCCTACCCTCACTGGAAACGATTCTGATTTACTGCCGGCAATGCGAACCAAACTCTGACATCAGTGGGATAGGGACGGAACAGCCCTTATCAAGGGGTTCGGTACACCATACCCACGAAGCACCCCCCACAGAACTCCCCGAGGGACATGGTCAAACGCCTTCTCCAAGTCCACAAAGCACATGTAGACTGGTTGGGCGAATTCCCACATACCCTTGAGGACCCTGTTAAGGGTGTAGAGCTGGTCCACAGTTCCACGGCCGGGACGAAAACCACACTGCTCCTCCTCAATCTGAGGCTCGACTTCCTGAGAGACCCTCCTCTCCAGAACCCCTGAATAGACCTTACCAGGGAGGCTGAGGAGTGTGATCCCTCTGTAGTTAGAACACACCCTCCGGTCCCCCTTTTTAAAAAGAGGGACCACCACCCCGGTCTGCCAATCCAGAGGCACTCTCCATGATGACCACACAATGTTGCAGAGGCGTGTCAACCAGGACAGCCCCACAGCATCCAGAGCCTTGAGGAACTCCGGGCGGATCTCATCCACCCCTGGGGCCCTGCCACCGAGGAGCTTTTTAACCACATCTGTGACTTCAACCACAGAGATAGGAGAGCCCACCTCAGAGTCCCCAGACTCTGCTTCCTCCAAGGAAGGCATGTTGGTGGAGTTGAAGAGGTCTTCGAAGTACTCTGCCCAATGACTTAAAATGTCTCGAGTCGAGGTCAGCAGCGTCCCGTCCCCAATGAACATGATCCACTCTTCCCCCACCATCGGAGCCGACTCACCACCAGGTGGTGATCAGTTGACAGCTGTGCCCCTCTCTTCACCCGAGTGTCCAAAACATGCGGCCGCAAAATCCGATGATACAACCACAAAGTCAATCATCGAACTGCGGCCAAGGGTGTCCTGGTGCCAAGTGCACATATGGACACCCTTATGTTTGAACGAGGTGTTCGTTATGGACAATCCGTGACAAGCACAGAAGTCCAATAATAAAACACCACTCGAGTTCTGATCGGGGGGCCGTTCCTCCCAATCACGCCCTTCCAAGTCTCACTGTCATTGCCCACATGAGCATTGAAGTCCCGCAGCAGAACAAGGGAGTCCCCAGCAGGAGTACTCTCCAGTACACCTTCCAAGGACTCCAAAAAGGGTGGGTACGCTGAGCCGCTGTTGGGTGCGTACGCACAAACAACAGTCAGGGCCCGTCTCCCCACCTGAAGGCGGAGGGAGGCAACCCTCTCGTCTCCCGGTGTGAACCCCAATGTTCAGGCACTGAGCCGGAGGGCAATGAGTATGCCCACACCTGCTCTGCGCCTCTCACCATGGGCAACTCCAGAGTGGAAGAGAGTCCAACCCCTCTTGAGAGAACTGGTACCAGAACCCAGGCTGTGTGTGGAGGCAAATCCGACTATATCCAGTCAGAACTTCTCTACCTCGTACACCAGATTGGGCTCCTTCCCTGCAAGAGTGATGATATTCCATGTCCCTAGAGCTAGCTTCTGTAGCCGAGGATCGGACCGCCAGGGTCCCCACCTTTGGCTGCCGCCCAGCTCACACTGCACCCGACCCCTTTGGCCCCTCCCATGGGTGGTGAGTTCATGACAAGGGGTACCCACGTTGTCTCTTCAGGCTGAGCCCGGCCGGGCCCCACGGTTGTAGGTCCGCCAGGCGCTCGCCAACGAGCCCCACCTCCAGGCCTGGCTCCAGAGGGAGGCCCCGGTGACCCACATCCGGGCAAAGGAAACTTAAGTCCATTTGTTTTGCTCATCATAAGGGATCTTTCGAACCGTGCTTTGTCTGGTCCCCTCCCCTAGGACATGTTTGCCATGGGTGACCCTGCCAGGGGCATAAAGCCCCAGACAATCTAGCTCCTAGGATCATTGGGACACGCAAACCCCTCCACCATGGTAAGGTGACGGCTAATGGAGGGGTGAAGCCATTTCCACTTTTTGAATACTAAATGAATATAAATTTTAGAAATATTTTTTGTGACAATATGATTAATCAATTAATTGAAGAACTCCCTGAATAATTGGCTATTTAAGAAAAAATAGTACTGTAATTGTAAATTTAAATGTGATAGTTTCTGGTTTGTATTTAACAGAAAAAAGGGATATAGAAAAAAAACAGGAAAGGCACTGGTCAATGGAGTGGACATAACGTGAGCGGGGACTTTCTTTTGCGTGATGACTGTTTTGCTCTCGGAATCCCCTCCTGCATCCTCGCTGCCTTGTCCATCCACTTTTTGATTGAATACACATCACTGTCAACAGGTTCTGTGCTCGTTTGTCCTTGGGGCACACCGCACACGGTGAGAGACGGGCCAAAACAATCCAACATGTTGATTAACCTCGTTTTAAGATGGCAGCGGCCAAAATGTCCTTCCGAGCGCTCATTCTGAGTACACAACACATGGCAGGAGTATGTGATAAGATTATTTTTGGAGCCATTATAATAATGAAATCATCCTTACAATTCTCCAAACGGGGGAATCTGCGCTAAAATTGGGCTGTGTGAACCAGGCTTATGGGCGTCATCAAAAGTCACCAAAACGTAATACCAAAACTACGAATAATGTAATAGCCGACGAGAAACACCATCACGATAATTATATTGCAATCTTTCCCTGTTTGTGTAAACACACAAGTGTTAATTGCAACTGCAAACGCGTGCTGGGGGTCCCACTTCTCTAATGACATGTTGTGTAGTGACCATAACAAAAACACTGCTAATTCTGTAGAAAACTCCATAGTGCGGAGATGCAGTTAATGATGTAACTAGGAGACGAAGGCAAGTTGTTTATTTTCTCTCCACAAGAAAAGTAATTGTAATTTGTTATCAAAAGCTGACAGTGCGCCTTATAATCTGGTGCGCCTTATACAAGGTGAATTGTTTCCCTTTTCGTGTTTGTATGCCATCTTTTAGCAGTTATGAGCAGCACCCAATTGTAATGTCAAAGGATTCTGCACGATACGCATTCACATATGCATTTGCAACACACACTCATTTGAGACAACTACTTTGTGAGCTCTGCGCAGCCATTATGAAACAAAGATAATAGCAAAAGCATAATTAACGACTGACGAAATGAACAAAGAAAGAGACAAGCAATACTTCTAAGGATATTTAACTCATTGTGGATGTGAGCCCACGAGGTTTGTTGAATCAATTGTCTTCAGAACTTTTATCTGTCATTTATTGTTTTGTGTTGTCATTTACATATTTCAGTTCCATGTTTGTGACCAGTTCTCAAGGGTTGCCAAGGAATAAACCCTGTATTTTTATGGACTTTGTGTCGTGCTTCATGCACCATCCTGAAGGAGCAACATATGGATCAATATTCTGATTTCTTGGACACAGTATTTTAAATGTTCTGTAAAGTGCTTTGTTACAGCTGCATTGCTTGTGAAAACTCCATATAAATAAAGTTGTATTGCATTTTATTCCCTTTAGCGTAGCTCTATCTAGTGGATGCATAACACAGCCGCGGCCACTACTGTAGCTTCTATTCTATGCTCCTTATAATGCACTGCCCTCTATACAATACATAAAAACAGCTTTAAAATAGGCCATTCATTGCGGTGCGCCTTCTACTCCGCTTTATAGTGCGAAAATAGGTTATTACTCGTATCTCAGTGTTGTCAAAAGTGAAAACAATTTGCAAGTAACATCAAATTGACATGCATGATTTGCCTTTGCAGGTCACATAAAATTATGTTACAGGCCGCATCTGGGCCCCGGGCCTTGTGTTTGACACAGGCACCTGAAAGCTACAGATTCCCGGTCAATGTATTTCCCTTGTGTGTCACCCCAAATCCTTACTCCATGAATTCACCATGAAAAAAGTGGGTAATCGAACAGGTAATCATGAACAATGTCAAGAATAACTGTCAATGCAGTGGAGGGTGGCATAAGCAGCCAAAACAGCTGCTCTTAGCAGGTAAGGAGTCAGGGGCCAGGTGTGGGTCTGTAGTAGGTGCCTTGTCAGAGATTGAGGAGGACTGGCGCCCCTGCCGAACAAATCTGGGCTGGTACGAACTGTGGAACTCCAGGGCTGAAAAGGAGTCCCATTCTCACCCTGCAAGTAGTGTAGCAGGGTGTTCGAGAAAAGATGAGGTGTCTTTCTTTGGTAGTGAAACTAAATAGGAGGCTCTCTATTGCACCGACATGCAATTTTGGAAGTGAAAGATAAAATAAACAAAAAAAAAAAAAAACAATATGCAGTCGTTCGCAGCTGCATCTTGTTCACTTACGATTAAATCATGTTTTCTCCCCCAATAAATGCTTCTAAATATACGTGCTTTTGCACCAACTATCCTTTTTCAAAAGTATTTCCGAATTTGCATAAACATGCTCCTCCATGAGCATGCTCAGCAGGTGGTTATCACCAAGTGAACCAAAAGAGACCGTCATTTGAATGGCTGCATGGAATTAGTCAGGTGTCGGCTCTGTGGGGGGTCGCCTCTCCCCTCTCTGCCACTTTCCTCGCTACCACAAGTGTTGCGAAGTAAACAAGTGCATCTCTCTAAAGAGCCATCATGCTACCCAGATGATATTTGCTAAATGCCTCATGATTATGTGTGTCAAAATCTAAATATAGCTTGCTCCATTCAAAAATTGAATAATGCAAAGACACAATGGAGAGAATCGTGGCAGCCATTCCTGAATTTCTTTTAGAAAATATCATTTTTATGCACAATGGCCTCCAATGTCTTTGTATTCTCATTCAATGTTCCTTTCACAATGTGCAATTTCACTTTATCGAGTACGGTCTCAAAAGAACACACAAACTGGTCCACTGATTGGCCACAAAGAAGGAGGAAGTGATCAGTTTTCATTCTGCAAATCAGCAGGCAGGATTTAGACCCGTGAATCGTGACCCGAGCGCAAAGATGACTTTGTTTCAAATTGCAGAACTGGAGAAATGGAGGAGTTTCTCTTCAGCCTGGAAATGATTTGGATTTGACAAGACTGACGACGGTCAATAACAAAAAAACATTCCCTGTGGTGGCAAAAAATGGTCACCATAAACAGCAATTTGACAATACTTCTTTTCACCCACAAAACAATTGAAGGATTAGGAGACTTCACAAGCAAGACTACTGTGAAACAAAAGAAAGGTAAAGCCGAGCAGCACATACAATGCTCACTGGGTTGAGCAAATGTGCAGAGTCGCATCTACATGCATTCACAACGCAAGTATGTCAGCGAGACATAATGCTAACTCGCCCACACTAATCGATGCAAGCAGGTAAGTTTGCCGGATGTTCCATACTTGTTAAGCAAGGAACTTTAATTCTTACACGCTCGTACGCCGCACCATAGCTACATTTGCGACTGTGTCACATGTGTTGTATGTGTAGGAACATTTCGTTAATTTGTCTTATTTTTGTTGCCATTGCAACCGGTTCAGGGTGTCCCTCGCCTACTGCCCGAAGACGGCTGGGATAGGCTCCAGCACCCCCCGCGACCCTAGTGAGGATTAAGCGGTTCGGAAAATGGATGGATGGATGTTAATTTCTGCTGTAGGCGGCCTAGTGATCCAGTGGTTAGCGCGTTGAACTTACAGTGCAGAGGTCGTGGGTTCGATCACGGCCCTGGCCTTCCTGTGTGGAATTTGCATGTTCTCCTGCGTACTGCGCCTCCCCCCTCATCTTTCCGGATTTCAAAATGTAAAATGAAAAAAAAATAAAAAACATCGAACAAAACATTGATATTACAACAAGCTAGTTCTCTTAGCTTGTTTTTTTGCAATTTGGTCATGATAGAATATTAAGAGAAGACCCTTGTGTCACATCACTTACATTTTGGGGGAATTTTGATGTCTTTGATAGGTTACATCAAAGATATATATAACTTGCACTTGTTTGAATTTGAAGTGTGGTATTTGAATTTTTCCCCAACTATTATCTCGTATTGGATCATGACCTTTTCAGCTAAGTTCATGACCAGCGCAGTGCTGGCAAGGGAAATTTCAGCGGAGGCTGCACAACGATCCATTTTGGATGAAAGAGAGGGGTACCTTTCAACCTCATCGTCAGAGACATCCGAGCAATGCTCTCATGAGAATTACCTGTCAGGAGACGACAAAAATGACGGGGTATCTGAGGAGGAAGGAGAGGACAAAAAAGAGGATGAGGAGTCATTGGAGGACAATGATGAAGAGTATGATCAGGAGGAGCGTGGCGGATAAAAGGTCAACAGCTTGGGGTCTGAAAATGCAAAAAAATGTGTGGTCTCCAACACACATGGTGGCCAGACATGATATCCCCTGGCCAATTCTCACTCTGGGGCCAACAGCATACACGACTGCCAGGATCACCAGCCCCTTCACCGTGTTCAACCTGTTTTTCCCCAATGACATCATTGAGCAGATTGTCCAAATGACAAATTTACAAGGATGCGGAGCAATCACAAGCTGGAGTGCACCGACCACACTGGAGCTCCGGGCATACCTGGGGCTGCTGATTCGAGCAGGTATGTACTGATCCAAACATGAGGCAACCGTGAACCTTTGGGACAAGGACACGGGGCATGCTGTGATTTCCGAGACCATGTTGCACGGCAGGTTTGGCTAAATAAACAGCACCCTGCGATTTGACAACAAGCTGTGCGGGCCACAGTGTCACTACGCAAACAAAATGTCGCCAATTGCAAACCTCGGTATGAAGTGTCGCAGCCTCCTGGCAGGGATGTACTGCATGTGTGGATGAGCAGCTGATATCCATTCGATACAGATACAGTAGCTGCCGTATGGATGCCACTGAACATTTTGAGTTGTTGAAAAGAAAAATAATATTCAAAAATGACTTAGTTGTCACACCTCATAGGCAGAAAATCATTTGTTGTTTTGGTACAGCGAGAAGGCTATTGTATGATTTTTTTTCTCGCATTTGCTGAAAAAAAGGCAAACATGATGACACAAAAAGCAGAATTAGAAGCAAATCTACTAAGATACTCACGTTTTTGAGTATATTACCAGAAAAAAAAAACACATTTATTTTTACCGTCCAATACATCACCTCATAAACTCCAAACCTATACATACATACATAACTACTCTGAAATTGCCACCCCCAAACAATTCTGGATTGAAAACAAGCCTGCAAAGCCGTGTTGGTTAAAATAGAACTCCATTTCTTCTTGAAAACTATTACTTCAAAGGGGATTTTCAACAATGGTACGATATTGTCTTTCACATGCACACGCGTGTGCGTGTGCATGTGTGTGTGTGTGTGTGTGTATCCATCTATCCATCCATTTTCTACCGCTTATCCGGGGTGGGTTCGTGGGGGCAATAGTTTGAGCAGTGAAGCCCAGACTTCCCCCTCTCTCAGCCACTTATTCCAGCTCTTCCCGGGGGATCCCGAGGTGTGTGTGTGTGTGTGTGTGTGTGTGCATGTGTGTGTGTATGTATGTGTGTGTGTGTGTGTGTGTATATATATAAAGAGAGAGAGACAGAGAGAGAGATAGAGGATAGTCTGTCTAGCTATCTAGCTATCTCTCTGTATATTTATTTACACACAGACAAACATACACACACATGGCTGCTTTGGGGGTGGGGGCAGATGTGAATCAAAGACAAAGATGGAGGGGGAATGAATGAATGCGGACAGTGCACACTGAGCAGTGGGTCTGGTTCTGTCAGCCACACTGGCTGGCATTGCTGCAAGGCAAGCAGGAGTGATGTGCGGCAGGAACAGGAACATCAATCACCTCCACCCTCGCATTCCTGAACCCTGCGGGCACTGAGGGCATTTTCTCAACTTGGAGAAAATCATATCCCTGCATGCATACATAAAACACTAAACCCTGATATTTCAAATCCAAAATGTATTTAACAAATATTTTATCCTGTCCTTCACCTCCAGTGTTGACCTGCTGTCCCTTGTTTGGTCATGAAAATCAGAATTCTGCATATCAAAAAATGTCATTGTCAGTAGGAACTGTACAGGCACAGTCATAATGATGTTGCAACATACATCTCAATCATCCTCCCCTTCTGTCCACACTTTGAACCTGTTGCTAAATTGAAGGGCAAAAAAAAAAAAAAAAAGAGAAAGATATGTATTGGTTTTCTCTGCAGGCCTGTGACAGCACTGCCTGCAGCATGATCATGGATTTGTCCCCATTTTCCTCCGTGGCACTTGTAATTACCTCCGAAGTCGACAGAGACACTTACAGGATACCTTTGTGGTGTGTATGTGTGCCTGAAAGTGCCTGACCATTCCCATGTGAGCTGGACTGATTGTGTTTTTATGTGAACATTTGTTCAGGTTTCAGCATCCTCTGGGGCCTGAGCACTGTGTAAATAATAATCACATTGATTACCCAAGAGTAAAAGTGCTGGTACTAAAGTTATTATGAAAGGTTCCAACCTGTGCGCAGCAGCGTGTGTGCACAGCAGAAAGCCTGGAGCTCCTGCTTAACTGTTAATTAAGGGGATCAATATTCTGGGTCACAAACAATGTTTGGCAGAGCAGGTCAAACTACATGGATTGGATGTACCATAGGTTCAGCTTAAAGTACCGGTGATGATCGGGAGGAAATGGGATGACCACATGACATTTATATTGATAATTGTTTGACTTTAGAAAAGGGGAAGACCCCAAACTTGTCCATTCTGGACCGTGAAAGAGGCCATTGGGCCAACGCCCAAGAGGGTGAAGCGGAACAGAGTGCTGAAAGGGAACTAATGCTTTAGCTTGTTGGCTGTCTAATGTAATAATTGATGTTGTGAAGGTGAAGTTTCCATAACCTTGGGTTTATCTGTATACTTTTTCCATCAAACTTTTGTGACAATCCCAACTTTGATAACATATCCAATGTCATCATTGGGGTTCTGTCATTCTCAATGTCTTGTTTATCTTTTGATTGTTAGTTTGAGTTTAGAACAGATCATTGGCGGAGACACAGAGCCGTTAGCACAGCGTCTTGCTCTGACTGCCGTCGCCCTGCTTACCCTCATCCTGTCGACAAAGGCACTCCTCAGCCCGGAAGCCCCCTTAGTCAGCCCTCCCTCTTCCTTTTAACTCTCTTTCTAGCCTCCTCAGTTCTGATCAATTTTGGTCATTGCCTATGTCTTGTTCCACTGTGGCCGTTACCAAGGTGTCTTTTTGGCCATTTATACGGGACAACTGCAACATTGCCAAAGAAGGGGGACAAGTAAAGGTCGTTGATGCGCTCTTGACCCTGCCCCATCATCTTCATCAAATTGTTCCAAGTCTGTCCCTTTCTCATGTTACTGCGCCAGTCTTTTTAAACCCCTCTTGCAAGTCAGTTAACCTGTTCGTCCGACATTGTCTTATCTAGTGCCTTCACACTCACCACCCTTGTTTCTATGGCAGCATGCCGATCATGTTGATGCAACTGCGGGATCCGATCCTGCACCAGCTCTTCAGCAGCTTGAGGCCCCAGTATCAGGTCAGAGGCACATGCCCAACGATCGTCTTCCAATTCATCAGCTTCTGTACTGCACGTCCTGCAGTCGTCATTCATCTCTGCTGGTTGGCCAAGCCCTCTTTACAGGGCCCCTACAAGTCTGTGGTGTCTGGCATCACGACCATCTGTCTGAATTGCCTTGACATTCCACAAGCACAAACCCCGTTTCCAAAGAAGTTGATGCATTGTGTCAAACAAATAAAAACAGAATATGATTCACGAATAATTTTCCAACTATATTCATGTGAATACACTACAAAGATGAGATATTTCATGTTTAATAGGATGCTTCTTTTTGTTTTTTAGCACATATTCTCTCAGGTTGAATGTGCTCCAAAAATGCTGGGATAGAGGCAAGAAAATCCAGGGAATGTTGAGCAATGCTCAAAAAAACACCCATTTGGAACTCTCCACAGGCCAACAGGTTAACTGGAAACAGGTGAGTCTTCAATGTGAGTAAATAAGGAACATCAGTTTCACTGTTTTTATCGTGATCTTAATTTATATAGCTTATGCTGTAATTTGCTCCACTTCTCTTGTTGTTTTATATCACCCTTGTTCAGGCTGGTCATTCTTTTGGGAGTGTGGTAAAAGTAACAAAATACATAAAAAAATTCATTGTGTCTCATGTGACATGCTGATTATTATATGTGTGCTTTCTGATATACTGTATAACAGTGAAAGGACACAGGTCTTTTCAAGTCTTTTCTTCAAGTCTTACAAAATATTATAAAATTAGCCAGATTCTGATAAAAACTAGATACTTTTCGCCCAAGCTGAGGAACAGATAAGCCAAGATAACTTGGCTAACATTATTGGCTAACATTATAACATTATTATATTGAAGGAAAACAAAACAAAACAAAAAACAAACAAAAAAAAAATGCCGTTGTGAATGCTGATCCCTCCAGTCACGGAATTTGTTTAAATTGAAGGGTGATGATTTTACAAGTACATGCATTTAGTATTATTTGATAAAAAAAAGTAGGTCTCTTTTCATACTGCTACATGATCTCTAGTACAAACATTTGCAGCTTTCTTCGGCCTCCTGAATGTGTACGGTGACTACTTTTACACTCATGTGAACTCTTTCTTATCAACCTCCCACATTCTCTCCAAGCATGTGATGAGGAGGCATAAATGAGAACAGGAACAAAAATAAATGAAAATAAAGTCAATGTGTTGAAATTAGATTCATTAAATGAGAATTAATGCCTATTTCATTCAAAAAGAACTTCACTTTGCCTAAGTGACTCCGTAAATTGATTGTGAACTTCATCAAATGCAGAGTCAAGAAGGCAAACATGCTATTCAAGTAATTTGGAGGAAAAACCAACAAATGAATTTTACACAGTGATGCAATTTCTGGAAGGTTGAAAAACATTCTTTAAAATTCTACCGAAATATCAACTCCAAGTGTACTTGACTAACTTCAGCTGCTGTTCCATCTTAGCATGACAACATTGACACACTGGAAATGTAATACTTGGCGTTTCGAGGTCTCCACATCATCAGTGTGGTGATGAGCGTGTTGAAAAACCAGATACATACTATGAAATACATGACTTGGCCAGATAATCCACTATAGGATAGTAATTTGTTCACAAGACAGCCTTCCTGTGATGCTGCACAGTGGCCTTGATGAAGAAATGAAACGCAGAAAGAGACCTCCTCCACAATAGCTACTGTAAGGAAAAGTTTAAAAATAAATAAATAAATAAATAAATAAATATACAAAATAATATACATTAAAATATAAATAAAAATATAAAAACAACAATATGAATCATTACTGGGTTGATGCTAGGGATGGGTACCAAGAACCGGTGCCAAACTGTTCAGTGGGCTGATTGTTTAAAAACTGCAGTCTTGATCAGCTT
>CAAKHF010020379.1:28280-44071 GCA_901007745.1 Hippocampus kuda | reverse complement strand
GCGGCCGCGTACACGTCCAGATGGAAAAGCGGCGGCCCACTTCCTTTGGCGCCGTGCCCTTCCCTGCACCTGGAAAAGTCGTCCCGGTGCCAGCGGGTTTCCTTGTGTTGCGCTGCAACTGACACACACACACACACACACAGGAACAGCAAAATCGGAGAAATGAGCAATCCTTGACCTGGAAACTAGTTTTGGTAACCATCCAGTGTCACTAGGAGGAGGTCACCCACTACAAATACTTTGTTAGTGTACTGAAAGCAGATTTTTCAGCGAGCGGTACTTTGTATACAATCTGAGTGAGTTCAGAATTATTCACGCTCATTAATTTTTTTATTTTTGGGTCACGCTATTTGCGTCAATTCAATGGACACGGCGCTGCTCCTTCTGGACGCCGCGGCTGACGAGTGCGACGCTACGCACACACATTCCAACAAAAACTAAAACACACACCATGAAGTTCTCCTTTTAAAACTTGTTTGGATTCCAGTATTTAGAGCTCGGGGGGGGGGAAAGATCTTGTTGCTGTTTGTTTTATGCTTGCCGTTCTTCTTTTTTTGGGCGACTCTCGGTTGCCTTTGCAAAGGCGAGGCGAAAAAAAAAACCCCACCCAAATAAACAACCTTGTACTGCAAGTTGCTGTGTGCATTTGTCTTTCTACTTTTGGGCCTCAGACTGCTTTAGTTGCCGCACGCTCGTCGAGTGAAAGCAAACATTGCTTGATGACACACACACACACACACACACACACAAGCGCGCACCGTAAGAAAGGCGCCTCGTGACCTCTGTGAGTGCAGAGGCCCGCAGAGGCTTTGATGAGGTCTGTCGTCTGTATTTTAAGAAGAAAAAGCTGCGGCTGCCCGCGGCCAGTGCGCACGCATACCCGCGCGCCCGCCTCAAGGTTGAGAGTTTTACAGTTCACCCAAACTAAAAAAAAAAAATAGCATTTAAAAAGAAAAACGAGAACTCAAACTCCATCTTTCTCTGCGCAACACGAAACACCTCAAAGCAAGCCTTCGGGTGCAGCATCGCAGCTCAATGCCACTTCACCGTGTTTGCTTTGAACTCTGCTTCTCCACTGACGGACCCGCAAGTGTGCAGAGCTCAGAGCTCCGCCGGCTTCACTGTGAAGTCAACGAGCATTTCCTTCCCCAATTGGGGAAGCAGACCCATTCCGTGATTCCTGGACCAGAATTGTGAAATCGATTCTCCAGCTGACTGGGAGCCAGTGTCAAGTCTTTCACGCCAGACTGGAGTCTTACGGTCTGATCTCTTTGTTGTGGTCCGAACGCGAGCCGAGCGAGCTGCGGCCGTTTGATGGAGTCGAGAATCCATTCTGCCCCTGCCCGGCTCGGTTTTTCAGCTGCTTCAAGGCTCCTTCAGTTTGGTGATCAAGTTGAGGTGACTGCTAAGACGCGGGTGCGGGTCTCGAAGCAGCCCAAGACTTCGAACAAAGACGAATCAAAACCGACGTGAGCTAAGTGAATTTCCAGCCATCCGTTACAGGAGGCGCTTCTCCTCACGGGGATCGCGGCCGCGCAAGAGCCTCTCCTCAGCCGACTTTGGGACGCCCTCTTGTGGTCAATCCCGATTTTGTGAGGGGGCCGACGCCGGTTTGACGCCACCTTTGCGTTTCCAAGTTGGCCTTTCAAATGAAGACGTGAAGGCAACCAAATGCGACCGGCGCAACAAGTTGAAGTCACGCACACTCACCCACAACACAAATGTGGGAAAGCGCCCACAACACAAATGGGAGACTGGACGCCAGTCAGCGTCAGGGCCCATGAAAAGTGCTTGGAACTCTTGCTTTCAGTCGCTCGCCATGTTCGTCATCAGCTGCGTTTCCCATCATTCCTTGCAAATGGAAAAACAAGATGGTGCGTGCCTGTGCGCGCGTGTGTGTGAGAAAAAGCGCCAGGCCAGGCCAGGCCGCCTTAGACACGTTGTCCGTCCGTCCACATCAGAGGGGCCCAACTCTGTAATCAGCGAGCGCTCGCCCACTATTTCTGTGCAACGCCACCACGGATCGGAAGGCAAAGGAGGCGGCGACCCGTCTCCGCCGAGGAGCGGGCCAGCGAGTTTGTCGCCGGCAAAGCCAACACGGATGACGCTTGACACCACAAAGAAGAGAGAGCGCTCGTGTCCGCAGCGGACAATAGGTTGCCATGCAGTCTGGCCTCGCGCGTCGCAGGTTCCAATCAGGCCGATCCTGATTTGTGTGTTTTTATCGTCGAGTTTTTAGAGCACGTTTGATTAGATTTGGGGAAAATGCTTCGTTTTTAGTCTTAGCCTGAGTTGAAATACTAGAGAGTATTTGTAGAGTGCCAGTTTTTTTTTTTTTAAAAGGGTCGTGTTATGTCATAAAATCAAGTAAAAATGAGCTTTTGACCTTCCTTCTTCTGTCAAACAAAACCAAGACAAATATCTTGAAAATCAAAACCTCCTGCGTGAGAATTGGCCAAAGCTGTGCCTCGCGAATGAGACTGCTGGTGCGTCCACACTCCAAAGTGTGCAATGCACATTACTGCCACTTCAGGACTGGAGTTGAACAGCAATGATGTTTTGATTTTGTTTTTTCATTTTTTTTAAATTCCTTCATGATATCACATTCCTGCATTAAATAAGAAAACCAATGTCAGGAAGTCTGTCGACTACCCGGAAAGCAACAGAGACGAATGCTTCCAAATGGCACACCTGCAGAGGAAAGTTGCCTTGACCACTTCCTGGTTGGCCAGCGAAGAAAAAAAAAAAAAAAACGTCACCCGCACACTCGCGCGCGCGTCTGCTTCCAATCACGGCAGTGGAAGCGCCACGCTCGGCGGAAAAATGTTCGCACAGCTTCTTAGGGATCAGTGAAGCGTAATTGGAGAAATATGTACCGCGCGCGGGCAAGCGAGTCGGGCTCCAGAGTTGAAGCAAAGACACGCGCGTGAGGGGGAAAAGAGCCAAACATGTGGTTTGGCCCCATGCGGCTTCAACAGGTCCTGCAACATCCAAAGAATTCGGTGGATGTCCGACGTCCGTACGTAAATGGAAACGCAAACCCCATCTTGACAATCGAGTTGGCTTTTGTCCCGTTTCTGCATCTTGTGACCGGCGAGCGGATCGGATGGCGAATGGCCCCTCTCGCCGTCTTATCGAGGACTTCACTTTGCTGACCGCGTTTACTGCACCCGCCGCACGCACGCACGAACTCGGCCTCACGTGCGCGGGGGCGCGCGCCGGTCACGCGTCTACTCTTAACTTTGTGACCTCCGCCTGGGAAGGCGAGTCACGTGCTTACAAACAGGATGCATTGATTTCCGCGTTATTATTTGAAGCAGTGCAACAAATATGTATACATGCATTTAACTAAATATATAAGTCAAACCTCGGTTTTCGAACGTCTCTGTTGTCGACCAAATATTTCCGAGTTTTTTTATGTCTCGATAACGACCGAAAACTGTTCGCGGAAAAATCTGAGCGCACCTGAACGCGCTATTTGACTCCTCTCGCCTTCCTTACACAGGAAGTGACGCTTCCTCGTGTAGACGAGGAAGTGACGATTCCTCGTGAAGAGTTCAATTGTGAGCAGACGTGTTCAATAAAGCTTTTATTTTATTTTTTTAAAGAGCGTGGTTTCGGTTTTGGAACAAATCTGTTTTAGACCAGCCTTCTGGAACGGATTATGGGGGAAAACCGAGGTATGACTATATAAGATAAGATAAGACAAGATAAGATATCTTTTATTTGTCCCACACTGTGGAAATATCAATGTGTTTGTGCGCGTGTGTATGTGTGTGTGTGTGTGTGTGTGTGTGTGTGTATGGTCACAGTTTTTCACAGCTGAAAAAGTGACCCCCTCCCCCTAAAAAAAAAAAAAAAAAGTCTGCACAAGGTTGAGAGCCACCTCGTAATGCACTCTGCCGCCATCTGCGGCACTGGTATCTGAGCTTCTGATTGTCTAAACCGGCTTCGGGCAGAGGTGCCCAAAGTCGGTCCCAGAGGGGAGTGACACACCCGATTGGAATCACCAGGATGGTTCGAATGTCGCCTCAGCGCCGGCTGATGAGCTGACCATCTGAGGGTGGGGGGGGGGGCTGAAAAACAGGCAGCACGGTGGCCCTCCGGGCCCACAGCTGGACATGGCCAGCTGTGGGGTTAAGGCACCACCCGGCGCATGCACGGGACAACACTTTCGCGTGCGGCGGAAAACCTCGAAACACATTCGCGTGATCGAGCTTCACAAGAGAATGTGCTTTGGTCCCCCGTCAAGAAAAACAAAAGCGGGAGCGAGGCGAACACGGACGATCCCCATCCGGCAGCAAGCGCAAACATTCCGTAGCTTCTGCCTTGGCCGCCGACTCGGAGCGCCTCCGTAATGCAGCCGGACGGTGAACGGCAGACCAGAAAAGAAAACAAAAGTGTTTCAGATCCCGTCAAGATGTGAGTTATTCTCACTTGCCGCCAAGGCGGCTCTTCCAAGTCAAACCGCGCGACCGTCAACAATTAAAGGGCCGCAGACGAGCGCTCCACGCAAACAAAATCGTCTCATTTGGAAGTGTCACATCGGATGTCGACGCGAGACCGGCTTTGATGTTGAAAGACGGACGAGGCTGAGATCAAAACTCAAATGTGGGCGCTCTGCAAACCCAAAATGTCTCAGCGTCTTTCTTTTTTTTTCCCTTCTAGTGCACAACAAGATCTCCATCTCGACAGGGCGGAAAATGCTCGAGCGCGGGAAGCAGCTGACGCCTGCCACGTGAGCGACCGCTTATCTCCGCTTGGACCTCCTACTGGACTTGACCTTCCTGCCTCAAGACCGGGACGCAAACGCAACACATACCCAAGGTATGTCACCAAGTGAATTTGCGGTGGTGCGTTCGCAAAGGCGAACCCGTGAGATCGAGTGTGTGAGGATCTGCGTGTCTGAAAGTGTGTCCGGGGTGCTGCCTTTGAATGTCATTATGGACCTTTATAAGTAAAGTAGCAGGCCCTCCCAACCACACACACACACACACACACACACACACACACACACACACACACACACACACACACACACACACAGGCCCGTCATTAATCTGTCATTGGTTCTAAATCTGGACAAGCAGTAATGTGTGTGTGTGTGTGTGTGTGTGTGTGTGTGTGTGTGTGACTCATGAATGCACTAAAGTCACATCTGGCTTGTAAATGCAAAGGGCGTGAGCCGAGGTGCCACTTTCCCACGAAGGCAGGAAGCAGGTGAGGAGGGGGGGGGGCATGGACACCACACGCACGCACACGGTGAGGAAGCTCCCGTGTCAGCGAGCGCGCAAGGTGGCCGTCGGATGGGCCTTGACAGGAAGTTCTCCAGTGGGCCCACTTCCTGTTTGCTCGGACTCGCCTCCGTGACAGTTTGAAGCCGCTACCTCGTGCCGCTCTTTTTTTTTTTTTTTAATTTTAATCTGCCCGTGGAAATATGTCTCCACGTGAATGACGAAACAAAATGTTGGGGATGAACTGGCGGATGTGCGGGAATTTAACAACAACATCGTCACTCATTCCACTGGCATTCGTCCTTCATCACAACAACAACAAAAATAGTACCGGTCCCAATTTTCTAACTGGTTCCCTTCAAATGGCAGTTAAGTGACGAAGAAGAATTCCATTTTATTTATTTTTTAAACAAATGACACCGTGCGTGTTGAGCCTCCAAACAGCCGAGGACGAGACGGGAAGCGCGCCGCTGATCTCGCCGACTTTGACGTGAGAACCCGAAATGGATTCTTGACCCGGAAGCCGCCCAGAGGAATTCCTCTTTGCATCTTCCTGTTTTCGAGCCAATTCCTGCCCGATAAGACCCGCAGCCAGCGGACACTTCATTAGGGACACCATTCCGTCCCACTGGGTGGCTGAACCAAAGCGAGCAACCGACGTGAGCGAGCTTGCTTCGAAATCGCTTCGATTGGTATGATGGGATATCAATTTGGAATGCGAATTTCTCCATTGTGAGACAATAAAGCTTTTCTTATCTTATTTTCAAGCGAATGAAAAGTCATTCCGGTCGAGGAGTGACCTCTGACCCCTTTTCACAGATTAAAGTGGAATGACTGCGCATTAAAATGAGCGCCGAAGCGTAAAGAAAAGAAATTCCTGAATCGTCACAGGAAGTCATTTTGGTTTGAAACGAATATTGGAGGCTGATTTCCCGCTTTGGCTGAGCAACATGAAATTTGCTCATCGTGCCTGCCATGAGCCCAAACAAGTTTCAAAAGACACCGCGAGTCGGCCATTTTGGGGTGAAGCCACCCTGCGGCAACGTCGCTCCACCAGAAGATCTGGCGCCATTGTTTCGATTTGGACTCAAAAGAACAAAAAGGAGACGCCTTCGGTCGTTTTGGAAAAGTTTCGATTCCCCCCCGAGTGCCACTCGCGTCGCATTCTTGAGCGCTTCTTTGAGCGTCTGTCGGTCTTTGAAAAATGCAGCAGTCAGCGTTGTGGGCGTGAGCAGATCCTCAAAGACGCGGCCAAGATTCTTCACGCGGTGGTGGATCTTCACAAACATTCCGACGCTTTTCTTTTTTTTTCTGTCTTTCGCAGCTGGCAAATCGCCGCTTTCGTCAGTTTTCGCCCTTGACGGACGGCGTCGCAGTTGGGACAAGATGCGTCCGGGAACTGACGGGAAGAACTGAAGGAGCGCGCGCCCTCGAAGGCCAGATATCGGCACCGGGTGAGATTTATTATTTTTTTTACGACGGGACATATTTGCAAGGGTCGCCGTGGGGGAAGTCGCCGCCGCCAAACGTGTCGGGCCTTCGCCATCTGGTGTTGCTTAGCGTCGTGTCGAATAATTGCGCGGCCGTGGCAAGTGTCCACGCAGACACACGCGGCGCATTTGCACACACGCGCGCACACTCCGAGGACACGCGGCGCACGGGAGGAAAAACTTGCTCGTTTGTCGATCGTCTGTTGTCAAAACTGCGGCACGGTCCTTTTATCATCAAGTGCAAGACCCAAGACTTTGGAGAAACCTCCCCCCCAAAAAAGACACTCACACCGTTCTACAAATAAGAGATAACGTGTGCTTGCTTCAAGCTGTTTGTCACTTCCAGTTCAAGTTGAAAAAAATAAAATAAAAAGCAGCGGTGAATGACACACCCGAATGTCCTCTCAATCCAGATCACATTTTACCTCCCAAAACTCCACTAGCTTAATGCTAACATATAATCTGAAACCCCATTGAGAGGCTAACCGAAATGAGCATCGTTGCTATGCTTAGCGTCCACCTTCACATCATCGGCACTTCACCGCGCACGGCAGCAGCAACGCAGACCACGAAACTCGCGTGCTATTTTGATGGATACAATGAAGGCTTTTTGTGTTTGTTTGGTTGAAAAGGACTTTTCTGCTCCCTATGCTGCCATATGGTGGGGGGGGGGGAGCCTTTGGTTTGGGAAGGCACAATCTCATGAGCAGTCCACCTCCCAAAAACCAATCAATCAATTTGTCATCAACTCTGATTGGAACACTTGCAGTTGACGACGTTGTGTCGGAGGGTTGAGCACGATGCCTTTCAGGCGACGTGGGGACGCTGAAATGATTCAACAAAAAAACCAAAAAGACGTGGAGGAAAAGATGCAAAACCTGGATGAGAAAACAGCGAGATGTTCGCAATCCAAGAAAAAGAAATTGCTGGCTGTGACCGAAGCGGTCGACGGCGTCCAGTTGGCTATCGCGCTTTGCAGCCGAAGCGGCCAAGTTTGAATTTGCAGCTCGCTCCTCCTGAGCAGCCTTTTTGTCTCTCTCGGCACGTTTGCTTCCACAGCGCCGAGCTGGGCGAGGGAGGGGGGGGGGGACCAAAGTCTCTCCATCGCTCCCTCGCCTCCTTCCCTCCTCCCACCGCATCCTCCCCGCCACCACCCCCACTTTGGTGCCGGCTACCCAAAAGGAGGAGGAGGAAGGGGCGTGGGCCTGCTGCTGCTGCTGGAGGGGGAGGGGGTGGGAGTGGGGGGGAGTGGGGGTGGCAGTGGCAGTGGGCTCCGCCAGTCCGCCAGTCGCTCGCTCGGCTCCAGTGCGGATGCTGGAGCAGCAACGAGAGAAGACGGATTCAAACGACAAGCACACAAAAGAAGATTTGGCCACAAGAAGCAAACGTGTGCGCTCTCCCCTGACTTGGACACGCGCGCGGGCGGGGGCCCCTCTTATGGAATTGGCCTATTTGCCCCCCCCACCCTCCCCGCTTCCCCTTGTGTGGATTGTGTGAATGCTTTCTTTTTCTGCATCGCAATCAGCGAGACGTCGGGGACAGCCACCCAGAAGCACGTCCTTCCAATCAATGTAAGTCCCCCCCCCCCCACACACACACCCACACGCACACGCACACGCACGGACCGTATAAACACGTACACGCGCGCGTGTCGCCGGTAGCAAACACGATGCAGCATGCTGACTCGATATTTCATTGATCAAATCGGGGGGTGGGGGGGGGGATGTACTGCCTCCTCGGCGATGGGGTGGCGGCACCAATAAAAGGCTCCATTTCGTTGCCCTTGACTCGTGCGCCAAATCTGGAAAAGCTCCGGGAAGCGGAGGTCCCGTTTGAGGTGTCTCTGTGCTCAAGTCCGGACCCCGATTTTGCCTCGCCGACGGAGCGGCGGGCAAAAGTATTGGGACGCCAAGAAGGAGCCGACAAAAGTATCGGGACAGCCACGGCAACCACGAAGGCGCCGATGGACGCAAGCGTTGAGATGACCTCGGGGAAGCGGACGAGTAGGCGGGACGGCAAGCGGGGAAAAACACGAGGAAGTGCAAAGCTGATGGGCGAGATACGCTCACAAGTATTGGGACAGCTGAAGAACAGGCCAGAGCCAAACATCTGGAGAGGAAAAATGGGAAAAGCAGCCGACCCCAATGACGGATCTCGTGCCAAAGATGTCCACCTGTGACGCTCTTCCGTGGCTTCTTTTACGGGCCTTGCTTTGCGCCATGAGAAAAAAAAAAAAAAGAAAGCAAGTGCAAAAGCATTTCCTGCGAGGTTGCACGCGTGCGGATGTCGCAATGTCTTCTGTGGTCCATACAGCGGCACCTTGACTTATACCCGAATCGAATTGAAATGCCATCGGTCCTTATTGGGTGCAGCTGTGCCTTTAAGGGGCGCGACCCATGAAAGTGAGATCAGGGGCTGGAATGCGATTGGCTGCCGTGTCGGCGATGTGAGCTGCGCCCCGCCCCGCGGCAGCTCCTTGCCAGTCTTGTCGTTTCTTATGCTTATGTGCGTGCAGCCCAAAATGTGCCCCCATCCATTTGTGCGGCGCCACCTACTGCACAGCTTAGAATTGGCCGCTTTTAATAGTGTCCTCGATTGATTTGAAGAGAGACTCCGCTGGAGTGGTGGTGCGGCGCTTATCAGCAAAAGTCAACACGGGGCTGTTTGTGCGCCGCCTCGTACGCGCGCGCGCGTGTGTGCACAAAAACAATCGAGAGTGTCAGGCTGAAGATGGACGCCCCCTTTTATTGATGCCGTGCTGGGTTTGCTTTTTATTTTTTTGCTGGTATCAGGGGCCAAAGAGTGATATATTGTTTCTTTTTTTAATAGAACACAATATACCAAAAAAAAAAAAAAAGTCAGTCCGATTTAGCGTACACGTACAAACAACGAACACAGCGCGAGAGGGGAGAAAAGTGGAAATTATATACATTGTTGTTTTTTCCCGGATTTGCTTTGTTGGGGCTCGCCAAGTCCGAGTGAGGCGAGCGTCGTAAGAGTGACCCGGCACCCGCGCGCATGCGCGCGCACTCGTAGGCACGCGGCGGCGGCGCCGCCGCTCGGGGGAGGCGCCGTTGCCATGGCAGCTGCCGGTCGTCCCCGCTGTCGCCAACGGAAGCGATGCAGGCAGGCGCCTTTGTCCCGCCGACAAAGGCCGAAACGCGTCCCCGGCGGCGACGGGCTGCACTTTTGCACATTGAAACGGTGCTTCTAAATGTGGACGAGCAACATTGAAACAACTGAAAAAGATTGAGAAAGCAAGGCGTCTTGCTATCAGTGGTTGAACATTTCGAAGCCCCGCTTCCCCCCCCCCCCCAAATTGGAACATGACTGCAGCCTGTATTGAGAAGGGGGGAGGGGGGGGGGATGGGGTAACACGATGGATCGGTCTCGGCTCGGATGTCCCCCTCATGCCTTTTTCATGAAGGCTCAACTTGCGCTCGCCATCCGTCCAAGAAAAAGCGAGCAAGTGTTTGTCTGCCTTCATCGCTGGTGAAGAGGCGTCCCAGTCGGGCGTCCCGCTCGGGCTCTGCCGCGTCATTTGTGGCCCGGTGGCCCCCGGAATCGTTTTCGATTTGTCGCACGAGTGCGCCGACCGGTTAGTTTCCGTCCTGGGCGATCGGAAAAGCTTTTCTCTCCTAGCACGCTGCCAAATCCAGATGGGCTCCACTGCGGCCGGCCGGCCAAATGCTTTCTGCAGAAGCGACCGCGCTCCCTTTGGCCAAACCAAACAAGTGGAAAAAAAAAACCCCAAAACGTCAAGCCGCCTCTGGGCTTGCTTGTGAGTATGTACGAAGACATTTGCGTGCGAGGAGGGGGAAAAAAAAAAGCACGAAAAGAGATACAGATCAAAGCGGTTTGAAATCTCACGTCTTTGGACTTGGTGAAGCAGCATGTGGCTCACAACAAGCTTGTTCTTGTCCAAAACCACTTGGATTCCCATCCCATCACGATTGCACAGCGTGACAGAATGCGTTGCGCCACTAGAGGGAGCCCTTCTCCTCGATGAAGTCGTCGACAACCCTGAGCGCGATCTTGTCGAGTGCCACCGAAAAGCATCTCAACGCTTTCCCAACACGCCGTCCTCACGTGTCCCGCGTGCGCTTGGCTGCTTTTTCAGCAACGCTTGTGGAAAAAAAAAAAAAAAACGAGAAGTGCGGTGTTGTCCGCGGCCTCCAGATGTGGAGGGGCTGCCGTCCGCGCCTTCCCCGGGGAGCCATAGACGGATTATTAATGGAGCCTCCTTGGGGGGGGGGCTGCTGCTAAAACGAGCATAATAGATGTGGTCACGCTCAGAGGGAAGTCCGGCGCTGGCGTTGCCGAGCGAAGCGCACTTTCTGTTTGCTCGCAATATCTCAAGGAGCACGTCCCCCAAAAATAACAACAACCAAAAGTACAAGTCTCTCCCTGCTAATGGATTTTCTTTGTTTTTCCTGTTCACATGGTTGCCAAAATGGCTGCTCTCCAGCAACCCCCCCCCCAAAAAAAAACAGCATTGCTCAGGTTGGTCACTGTTTTGGCTCAACAACAACATCGGGAAGAAGTCAAAGTGAGGGATGCTGCAAATGTAGCAAGTTCATCTTTTTTCAGAAAAAGAACAGCAGGGAAAAAAGGGCAACTTGTCTCATTTTTTTTGGTGGTGGTGGGGGGGGGTTAATCTTTTATGACAATGCTAACCCTAAGCTAGCAGTTAGCCTCGGCTCGGACATTCCTGGTGCTCAGAGTCCAAATTTTATTTGCGCCGCGGGAACTGTCGAGCGGATGAGCGCCGCCGGGCCGACACCTTCGGCCCGCGGACGGCCAACGCGAGCTCGGTGGCTGTTTTGATTGGAAGGATTTCCAGCGGATCGGCGCCCAGCCGTGACGGCGTGTCGCCAGACGGCACGCGTCCGTCAAGCGTTTCTATTTTTGTAGCGTAAGGACGGCGGAGGCGGCGGGAGACCCGACGTCTCCGTCACGGCTGCGGCTGGATGCGCGTCGCCGCCGTGCGGCGCTTTGATCGCAAATATTCTGGCTCCGTAAATCACGAGCTTGAATGAGAAACGTTCCGCTCCGCATCCCGTTGCGCATATTCCAGTCCGGTCGAAGGCGTCGCCAGCCAATCGCAGAGGTCACGTCGACAAGCTAACGGACAGCTCGCTTGAGTCGTTGCCCATTTCCACATCTCGCCTGCCAATCCGCAGACTGGCTGCGGACCGGTCGCTGGTGAGTCGCGGGGCACGTTCAGACAAAGGATGGACTGGGCGCCACTCGTTCGTGGGGAACGAAGAGACAAACAAGGGGAGCGCTTGCTGACTTGTGTCAGCTTTCGCTCACGGCTTCTTGTCTTTTTGTTTTCAGGTGTAGCTGAGTCATGCCTGTGAGAAGCGAAGGGTCGCGAGGGTGGCCTGGTGGCCCGTCTTTGCGCTGTCTTGCGTGGCGACCGCTCATCTGCTTACCCGTCGTCCTCGTCCTGCTGCGGTCGCCCGCCGCCCTCTCGGGGGCGCTGGAGCTGCAGCTGGATGAGGAGCAGCCGGCGGGCACCGTCGTCGGGGACATCAGCGCCGGCTTGCCGCCCGGCGAGTCGGCCAGCCTCTACTTCATCTCGGACCACGAAGGCACGGGCGCCGGCAGCGACCTGAACATCGACGAGACCAGCGGCATCATCACCACGGCGCGCCGCCTCGACCGCGAGCGGAGAGACCGCTACAGCTTCATCGCCGTCACCGTGACGGGCGTCACCATCCAGGTGGCCGTCACCGTCAACGACATCAACGACCACGCGCCGGAGTTCCCCAAGAGCAAAGCTCATCTCAAGATACCCGAGCACACGGCCGCGGGCACCCGCTTTTCCCTGGACCCGGCCGGCGACGCCGACGAGGACCGGTTCGCGACGCAGGGGTACGCCATCCGGGAGGGAAACGTGGGTCAGGTGTTCCGTTTGGAAACCAAGAGGGCGTCCAACAAGGCGCTGAATCTGGACCTGGTCATCAGCGGGCCCTTGGACCGGGAGAAACGGTCGGCTTACACGCTGGTCCTGGAGGCCTTTGACGGGGGCTCGCCCAGGAGGGTTGGTTCCATGACTTTGGAGGTGGCCGTGACGGACATCAATGACCACGCGCCGGTCTTCAACCAGAGCCGATACCACGCCATCATTTCGGAGAGTCTTCCCCAAGGAAGCAGCATCCTCCAGGTCTGGCTCGGGTGTTTGATTCGTGCGAGGTGCACTCGGTAACACTCTGCGGTTTTTTTGCAGGTCTTCGCCGCGGACCAGGACGAGGGTGACAACGGCCTGGTCCTCTACGAGATCAACCGGCGGCAAAGTGATCCTGAGCGCTACTTTGTCATGGATCTCAAGTCTGGAGTCATCACGCTGAACCGACCGCTGGACTACGAGCTTAAGCGAGTGCACGAGCTGGTGGTCCAGGCCAGGGACAACGCCAGCCACCCGGAGGTAAAGCGCCGGTGCCGGTCAGTCACTTGTCGGACACGTACAGACAGACGGCGGACTGGCTGGCGCTCGAAATTCCAGCTGAGGTTTTTCCCCAACGCGCTGACAGATGTTCATGGTCCTTCCCCAGGTGACCAACACTTTTGTGACCATTCACGTGCGCGACTACAACGACAACCAGCCCACCATGACCATCATTTTCCTGAGCGAAGACGGCTCCCCGAAGATCTCGGAGGGCGCCCAGCCGGGCCAGTACGTGGCCCGCATCTCCGTCACCGACCCGGACTACGGCGAGTACGCCAACGTCAACGTATCGCTGGAGGGCGGCGACGGAAAGTTTGCGCTCACCACCAAGGACAGTATCATCTACCTGATCTACGTGGACGAGGTACTGGACCGGGAGGAGCGCGACTCCTACGACCTGCGCGTGATGGCCACCGACTCGGGGACGCCCCCCCTGCGGGCCGAGTCCTCGTTCACCATCCGGGTGACGGACGTCAACGACAACCCGCCTCTGTTTGACCAGCGGGCCTACAGGCAGACCATCCCCGAGGTGGTCTACCCGGGATCTTTTGTCCTTCAAGTCACCGCCCGGGACAAGGACCAGGGTCCCAACGGCGAAATCAGCTACAGTCTCTTGAAGGACAAGCGCTCCCACTCGGACTGGTTCTCCGTCGACGCGGTGACGGGGATCATCACCACGGCCGGCGTCCTGGATTTCGAGTCGGAGCCGTCGCCCAGCGTGACGGTGGTGGCGACGGACGGCGGGCGGCCGCCGCTGTCGTCCACGGCGCGGGTGGACGTGGTGCTGCAGGACGCCAACGACAACGCGCCCGTCTTCTCCAGGAGCTTCTACAACGCCACCATCGAGGAAAACTCTCCGCCCGGGACCTGCTTCCTACAGGTACCGTCAGACTTGCGCACCCTTGCGGACCGAACTTCTCCGGTCGTGGTCAAAGGTCGTGCTCGTGGGTTCTAGTTCTGGTGATCATGCTTGCGTTTACATACATTTACACTTTTTTTTTTTTGCACCGAAAAGGTGCCTCTCCCGAAACAAAAATGACAACTTACTTCTCAAACAAACCCAAAAAAATGCTGCTCATTTTTCTCAGAACAATTTTCTCCAGAAATTTCTTGAAATGTGTGCGACTTCTTGTGAGTGCGCCGTTTTGCAGCCTCGGAGCGTTTCCAGTAAAAACGTCGCCGTTGTTGGAAAGCCAAGCCCGCCCGAGCTTGAAGCCCGAAGACGGCCTCGGAACTCCAATTCGAAAACGTAAACCTTGCATCGGATTGCATCAGAGGGGTGTCCCTAATCAAGTGGCCTTGTCTCTCTGTTTAAACGTTTGACTGTTGCCCAAAAAAAAAAAAAAAAAAAGGTGTCAGTGTGAATTATTGATGGCGTCAGACGCACGCCCGGGAATTTTCTCAATCCCGATTCCCTGAAGAAACAGACGTGTCTGTGAACGCAATGCGAAGAGATGACGGTCGCCATGGCGATGAGGGAAGCGAGGGGAAGTGGGGGGGGGGCACTTGATCACCACCTCCCACTCCCGTGCGTGCGTGCGTGCGCGTGTGTGGGGGAGGTTGGAACATTTGTCACCCTGTGGCTCGTGTGAAGGGCGCCTGCAATGATGTCATCTGGATGTGCGTGTGCGTGCGTGCGTGCGTGCATGTGTGCGCGCCCAGCAAGGGTTGGGGTGCGATAGGTCGAAGTCATCTTTCAGCCGTAACCATGGCAACAGGCCTCTGAGGACTACAGGGAGGGAAAAGGGGGGGCTTTGGCCTTGTGTGTATTTTATGACAAGACGTGATGGACAGCATCATTGCATCTTCACGTCGGGGCAGCGAGCGGAATCCAACGTTGGTCCTTGAGTCGTCGGCCATATTGTCGACCCCCTGAGTGACCACAAATGGGCTCTTTGCACGCAAAGCCTTGGCAAAAATAATCTTTCCAGTTAAGCCTGCCTCCTTTGTCGCTCGTGGCTTCGAGGTCTCGCCATTTTGCACATTTTTTTTTTCCCATCTTTATCCCGTCAACACGTCAATGTTGTTCTGACACCCGTTAATTGTCCACCTAGCGGTGGACTGGAATTGCACCCACATGTCACAAAGTAGAATGACAATAGGAAGAATTTGATGCCGGGCTTTGTTTTTGCAGAAGATGATTGAATGTCAATTCCTCTTCGATCCTGCTTTTTACGCCGACACAACGCCACGGCTGTGTGTTCATTTTTTGATGCACGTCATTACTGCCCCCTTCAGCGCTGGAGTGGAACACGAGCATCCATAAAATCCAACTCTTTGAGTCTGACTCAGTTCAGCAGCCTTGCTGGAGGTTTTACACTCCGCCAAGTGGCATTCTGTGTTTCCTCATCCACCCCCCCCCCACATCTGGTGTGATTTTTGTTGTTGTTGTTTTCATTTCTATGATACAGTTGCTATCTATGATACCCCATTGAATGACTTCAATGTTAGCTTGCCCTATTTGGACTGCATGAGCCTTTTGTTTCCCAAATGAACACTGCTAGAATTGGGCACACACCCACCCACACACACACACACACACACACACACACACACACACACACACACACACACACACACACACACACACACACACACACAGATCAGGGATAC